>JARYGA010038423.1:0-46108 GCA_030545235.1 Helianthus tuberosus
CTCTTAGAACCGTCCCCAACCCTCTCTCTCCTCCATCTTCTTCATAACTTCAAGTCTTATGCTTCATGTTCATGTCCCTTTCTAGCAACCTTCAAGTTAGTGTGAGGATCTAAGGTGATTCCAAGGTGTTGTCAAGTGCTTACAAGCTTCCTATCATCAAAATCTCATCCTACAACCTACTTGAATCTTGAAGGTATAACATTTATTTTTAAATCATACTTTAGATTCTTGGTTGTTCTTGATGATTTGAAGTTTCTCTTGAATCTTGGGATTTTCACTAAACTTGAAATCTAAATGAAATGGGTCTTGTTACAAATAAAAATGGTGATGTATATATGTATGTATAAACCGTACATATATATGAGTGTGTATGGGTCTTGAAGTTCGATTTCTTGTTAAATACTCGTCTATGTTGTTACATGTTCTTAAATGGTGGTAAAAATGCAAGTATTTGGTGATTTATGTATGATATGTTAAATGCAAAGTACTTCAGCAAATAAATCTGAATAAATCTCATATTTGATGTTTTAAACTCATAAAAAATGATGTTGCTATGATGGTATGCTTTAGGCACTTGTACATGTGAAAATATGTTGATTTAAAACTCAAGAAGTGATGAAAAATGGTTAAATGACAAAAACTGTTTTAGATCTGGTTATAAACACTAAAAATAATATTATTTGATGTATTATAGTGGCATGAAACTTTGACATAGGTTTGATAGCTTAAAAAGTGGTAAATTATGTGAAATTTGCATGATTTATGTGATTTGTTTAAGACCTGAACTATCATGAGTATAACCATTATTTTATTCAGTAAATAACATGGGCTGTGTCAAAATTTCAAGTCGTTTCGATTTGGGAAGGTTCGGGTAACATTTGATGCAAAACTATGCGGTAAAACGGTCAAAAATCGCCTTTTCGGAGTATTTTTACAAAACTGTTTTAGATCAGTAACCAAACTGATATTTTTAATATAAAAACAAGTATTTTAACTTATATTAAGGTTACTTGGTGTTCGGTTGGTCATACGTGACTTCTGACGCCCAAAAATGTTACCGAAATGCTAAAATAAGTGTTTTTCGACATAACTAGAATGAGTTGTTCATAAGTAAATTTTATGTGTTACAATGTGCTATGTGTTTTACAATATGTGTATGATGATGTGCTAGTGTTGACAAAATTATGTGTATTACGCTTAAGTACATATATACAAATACACCAAAATAATCAAAAATAATAACTTTTCGAGAAATCTTAAAGTTATGTGAAAATTCTAAGTATCGGAGAAACTTTGGTATTTTTGTGGGTTTTTGATTATTAAACCATTCTTATTTAATTTAGGACGAATAAACAATTTGAGGGATTGTGTATAAAAACGCACCCAAAGGTGAGTACATAGATCCCCTCTTTTTACTGTTTTCGATTGTTTTGGGGTGATTCATATGTATCAAAACGATTTCAATATTCTAACGATGGTTTCAAAACGATTGAGATGGTTTATGCAAAACTAATAACGATTTCGATAATGTGAACAAACTTGTTGGTGGTAATTACGTAACGAATGACATTCATTAGCATTGATCAAGCCGACCAGTATTAGGTTATGGTACCATAGGATCCGACAAATCCCGTTATCAGATCGGACCCATGGTTATGTGTGGGTTAGGTGGGTAACGACTGAATCTGATGATTGTTAACTTACCCTTTGGAGGTTTGTTAATGCAAGAACGAGTTGAACGATGGACGAGTCACAAAGGTTTGAATGTTATTATCAAGACGACCAAAAGTAGTTTTCACAATTAAAACAAGAACGATTGAAACAAGAACGATATTTAACGATTGTACGATTTTGAACGATTGAACGATTTTGAACGATTCAAACAAGTGAACGATGATCTATAACGAGAATGAGTTAAACGATGTTACACAACGAGGTTTACTAATGATATAAACCATACGAGTTTTATTACAAGAACGATTTATGATTTGGTTTACATAAACCAATGTTTTGGGTCAAGATTCATGGCATCGAGGTTTATAAATCATAACCAAATCTATTTTGACTTGGTTATTCATTTACAATATAAACATTTTACAAAACAAAGTTTTCTAATATCAATTAACGAAGTTGTACAAGTTGCTTCAACATACAAACGAGCCATGAATCTGATACTCACACAAAAATTATGTACTCGCCAGCATTTCTTTGCTGACTTTGTTTTTACATATGTTTCAGGTGAAGTTGCTTAGTGTTGATTGCGAATAGGATGCATGCTCACTTAGGACTGGACGAGGCCTTAGTGATTTAATAACAATGATAAACTATGTTTGACTTGCTTTTTTAACTTTAAGACAATGCTTAATATTCAATAAAACGAAACTCTTTGTATCCATGGTTTGAAACAATAATTCTGTTACAACACTCCCCGACGTTTCCGCCACGATTTGTTGTTTTACGTGGTCGGGGTGTGACAATTCATATTTCTCGTTATCCAAAATATTATCCATCCAAAATATACTAGTAATGGTATTTTGTTACAAAAATTATGGCGAGTTTTATGTTTGAAAACATAGTCTAAAATGTACTAGTAAACACTTGTCTAGATAATATTTACTATGTGTTAGGATTTTCAGAAAATTTCGCCATAGTTGTCACACCCCCAAAATCCACCATGCGGGGTATCACCGCTTGGAGGCGTGACGTGACCAGGATCGAGCCACCAATCATACTGAACAACATTCTTAAGTAAATAAAGACAACCACAATACGATTGGTGACCAAAAGCTAGCCAACCAAGTTTTTTTTTAATTTAGACAGCGGAAGCATAAACGTAAGGTTCAAAACATAAGTTCGCAGTTCATAAGTTTAAAGTCCAACACATGGGTTTAATAAGTTCATAATGTTTTAAACATTAAACACTGGACATAACCGTCCGCATACCACAACGACTCCTTCCTCGTGCAAGCTCCAAATGTTTAGCGACCTGTAAGGCATGTAACAACGAGTCAACAACAAAGTTGAGTGAGTTCACGTTTGGTTGTTTAGTTATAGCATTCGTTTCGTAAATCATATGTTCGTTTTGTAAACCATGTATCGTATAAGTTTGCATCGCGGTCTTTCTGACATGTTTGCGAAGATTAGTGGGGGTTTCCCATGTGTTACTAGACCATGCGTATCGACTGCTACGAAAATGTAAGAGGTGCCCTAAGTCAATGTCTATCAGCATTGACCCTTTGCCCATAGTCAATTAGTACACGCCCGTCCGACTGGCACGGTGTGAGGTTTGTTAAACCTAATAGCGCTATTAACTAATGACCCGCTCGCCATAGGCCTCGGCGATTAAGTCGATAATTGAGGGACTTAAAGTGATAGAGTTGATGGTCTTATGATCGTGTACGTAGGTTTTACGTACGTGCCCTTCAATCCGAGGACAGTAGTAAGTATGAGTGTACGTAGGTTTTACGTACGTGCCCTTCAATCCGAGGACAGAAAAAAATAGTTTAATAGTAATGATAGTACAAGTAGTTATTCAATCCCATTCCCAACCCCTGGGAATCCCATGCCTTAGAAAGAGTGTGAACTCACCTCGGTTTGCTCGGTTAGGTTCTCAAATATAGTTAACAGTCAAGGTCGGTCAGTCACGTCCTAATAAGGTACGGATAACAATCAGTTTCTCATGCATAACACGTATCCTACGTATGGTTTATTTGCACATTACTTCGTCCACATAACAGGTACACACTTTAACGATTTATACCCATATAAACTTCCCATCCATTCCCCACTCATAAACAAACATACGATATTGCACGTAACACATATAACATGTTAGATCATTCACCGATAGCATACTTGACATTTAGACACGCAAGTCACAACTTATGTCAATTCAGCATTAATATTCGAAACCGGCTGTTTTCGGACATTTAAATAAAATAGTTAAATTATTCCAAAAATTCCCAAATTTTTACAGGATGTCTTAAACGTTCCATATTCTATTGTGTAAAAATATCGGGGTCCGGTTCATTACCAATATTTTATAGAAAATCGTCTACCGAACTGTGATCAGATTTGTCACATTCTGATCACAGTTTACGGAATAATTCGTCTAAAATTCCTCGGAAGTCCGTTTGACAAAATTCCAGTTCGAGGGTCACAAATGCATCAGTGACCATCTTTGATAAAAGTTTCAGGGGCTGGTTTGGTTCAGGTTTTATGTTGTGATCGAAAACGCACAGCCCAATTTACTGCAGTAAAAATCAGCCTTAGCTGCTGTCACGAAAACAGATTTTTTAAATAGTAACCGACATCAGAAAAATACGATTCCAGCGCCATTTTCTTGGTTTTTCGAAAAGACACGATTTAGGCTTTTGAAATTCCGTTTTTCGAGTTTTTAAAGTCCGTTTACAGCCTGTTGAAGGCGGCTGGAAAAGTACATCAGCATGTTATTTCACGGTTTAAACATCACTAAATCGCATTAACGAGTGTCCGAACAATGGATTTAGCAAGGAAACAACTTTTAAACATCAAGTATGATTTAACCAACCCTCAAACCCACAAGATTCCGCTTCATAATTCAGTCACAAGTAAACTTTTATGTAGCTTTTATGCTCATAACACATGTTTCATATTTTCTAGTATCCTTGTAATTTAGTGATTTAAACAACAAAACATCATACTACATATCATAAATTTTCGAACAAGATGAAATCAAGTGTAAGGAAACTTACTACTAGCCTCTAGCTAGGGAAGAATCAAATGAAAAAATGATGGTGAGAAGGACTAGAACAAGCTCCTATGAAGTCCCTTCAAGTTGCACCTTCCATGGATGGAAACTAAGCTTTGAATGGACAATGTAATGAAGAAGATGATGATGTTTAAGGTGGTGATGGTGTTCTTGGTTTGGGGCAGCCGATCAAGAGGGAGAGAGAGTGAAATGGAGAAAAATCTTGGTGAAAGATATGAATGAATGATGGAGGATCTTTGGTGTCATACATATAATCTCCTCCTTATATTTTGTTCATCCATGCAAGTAATCAATCCATTAAATAAATCAAAGATAATCTTTACAAGATATATGAAGTATGGTTAGATGGATATGTGGGGTCCCAAGGGGACTAAATCGTTGGGGGGGGGGGTGTAAGTGAAAAATTGTGACTAAATTAATAAAGGTAAGTTAGGATGTAAGTAATGTGGTGGATTGATTTCTAGCGGGTGTTATGGCATACGGGGATCATGACTAGCCATAAAATAGTAAAATAATGTCCATGACAAAAATTTAGTGTTCCGGGTAATGTCCGGTTGTACGGTCGGATACTGTTCCGTTAAAGTGTTTAATTGTACCGTAAAGTGTCTTATTTATATATTTTTGTAACGCAATTTATTCCTAACACATAGGAAAACATACCGGACTTTTTAGTAACTTTTCTGTATACTACTAGTATGCTAACACGCACATGTAAGTATAGTTCAGTAATCCGAGAGCAGTTAAATATTTCAACACAGTCACCAAGCACTTAAATTATTATTAAATAAATTGTACGGAATACATGTAAATTGAGGGTTGTCACATTCTCCCCCTGTTAAGAGAATTTCGTCCCGAAATTTAGCGCGTGGTTACTGAGGAAGCTAGTTAAGTTGCGTTGTTTTCCTGATTTTCCTGGGGTGTCACATCATCCCCCCGTTGATTTGGAATTTCGTCCCGAAATTCTGCAGTAGCTTCAGCCTCAGTAGTGGTTGCGTTTTTCTTAAACAGTTGGGGATACTTGAGTTTCATTTGGTCTTCTCATTCCCAGGTATACTCTGGGCCACGACGAGCATTCCAACGAACTCGGACCAGAGGTATCCTGGTATGCTTGAGGATCTTAACATCTTGATCTGTAATCTCTACTGGTTCCTCGACGAATCGCAGCTGTTCGTCGATAGTGAGTTCCTTCAGAGGAACTATGAGGGTCTCATCTGACAGACACTTCTTCAGATTCGACACATGGAAAACATTGTGAACTCCGCTGAGTTCTTCAGGTAGATCCAACCTATAGGCGACTTTGCCAATTTTCTCAATGACTTCGAATGGTCCGACATAACGCGGATTGAGTTTGCCTCGTTTGCCAAAGTGGACTACACCTTTCCAAGGTGAGACTTTGAGTAGCACTCGATCCCCAACCTGGAGCTCGAGTGGTTTTCTTCCCTTATCAGCATAGCTTTTCTGACGGTCACGAGCTGCCGCCATTCGCTGTCGTATCTGAGCAATTTTCTCGGTGGTATCTACCACAAGTTCTGGGCCAGTGATTTGACTGTCACCAACTTCTGCCCAACAGAGAGGTGATCGGCATTTGCGTCCGTACAATGCCTCAAACGGAGCGGCTTGGATGCTGGTGTGGTAGCTGTTGTTGTACGAAAACTCCACTAGCGGGAGGTGCCTTTCCCAGCCATTACCAAAATCGATTACACATGCCCTAAGCATGTCTTCAAGGGTTTGGATGGTGTGTTCAGATTGCCCATCTGTCTGCGGGTGATAAGCGGTGCTCATATCTAAACATGAGCCAAAGGACTTGTGCATTGCTTGCCACAGTTCAGAAGTAAAACGTGCGTCACGATCAGATATAATAGAGGTTGGCACTCCGTGCTTCGATACCACTTCCTTTAGGTAAATGTCTGCAAGAGTAGAAAACTTATCCGTTTCTTTGATAGCCAGAAAATGTGCAGACTTGGTTAGTCGATCTACGATCACCCAAATGGTATCGTTTCCGCGTTGGGATCTGGGCAGGCCGGTAACGAAATCCATGGAAATTTGCTCCCATTTCCATTTCGGGGTCTCCGGTTGTTGAAGTAGGCCTGATGGTTTCTGATATTCAGACTTGACTCTCGCACAAGTCAAGCACTTGCTGACGTAGGTTGCTATGTGGGCTCTCATGCCAGGCCACCAGTATGTGGTCTTTAAGTCGTGGTACATCTTATCCGAACCAGGATGTACTGAATAACGAGACTTATGTGCTTCATCCATCACAAGCTCGCGTAAGTTGCCATAGAGTGGAACCCAAATACGCCCTGTTACATAGTAGGCGCCGTCTTCCTTTTGTTCTAGCCGCTGCGTCGATCCTCGTAGGGACTCAGCCCTGATGTTCTCTGCTTTCAATGCTTCAACCTGAGCATCGCGAATCTGAGCGGGAAGGTTAGATTGGATGGTAAGCTGTAGAGCACGTACACGCCTAGGTATGGTATCCTTTCGACTGAGGGCGTCTGCCACCACATTGGCTTTGCCTGGATGGTACCTGATCGCGCATTCGTAATCGTTCAAGAGCTCAACCCATCGGCGTTGACGCATGTTCAACTCCTTTTGCTTGAAGATATGCTCTAGACTCCTGTGATCGGTGTAAATGGTGCACTTGGTACCGTACAGGTAATGTCTCCATATCTTAAGCGCGAATACAACTGCTCCCAGCTCCAGATCGTGAGTAGTGTAATTTCTTTCGTGAACCTTGAGTTGGCGCGATGCGTAGGCAATGACCTTGTGACGTTGCATCAATACGCAACCAAGTCCTTGGATGGAAGCGTCGCAATAAACCACGAAATCATCGGTGCCTTCGGGCAATGAGAGGATAGGCGCACTACAAAGTCTATCCTTTAGATGTTGAAATGCGGACTCTTGTGCATCACCCCAACGATAGATGACACCCTTCTGAGTCAGTGAAGTGAGAGGTTGCGCAATCTTGGAGAAGTCTTTGATAAACCTTCTGTAATATCCTGCCAAACCCAAGAATTGGCGTATTTCTTTTGGTGTGCGGGGTGCAGGCCAGTTCTTGATTGAGTCAACCTTGGATGGATCAACATGAATCCCATCCTTGTTTACCACATGGCCTAGAAAGTGGACTTCGCGAAGCCAGAAGTCACATTTTGAAAACTTTGCATACAATTGCTCTTTTCGAAGAAGTTCCAACATAAGTCGTAGATGCTGCTCGTGTTCCTCCTGACTCTTAGAATAGATCAGGATATCTTCGATGAACACAATAACGAACTTATCCAGGTAAGGCTTACATACTCGGTTCATGAGATCCATGAAGACCGCTGGTGCATTCGTCAGCCCGAATGGCATAACCAGGAACTCGTAATGGCCGTAACGAGTTCTGAATGCTGTTTTGGAGACGTCCTCATCTCGGACCCTCAGCTGATGGTATCCCGATCTCAAATCAATCTTGGAGTAATAGCTTGACCCTTGCAACTGGTCGAACAAGTCGTCAATACGTGGAAGAGGATAACGATTCTTCACAGTCACCTTGTTGAGTTCGCGGTAGTCAATACACATTCTGAAGGTACCATCTTTCTTCTTTACGAAAAAGACTGGAGCTCCCCAGGGCGAAGAGCTAGGACGAATAAAACCCTTTTCCAAGAGTTCTTGTAGTTGTGTGGACAGTTCTTCGAGTTCTGATAGAGCTAGACGATATGGTGCTCGAGCTACTGGTGCTACTCCAGGAGCTAGCTCGATTTGAAATTCAACTTGGCGGTGAGGCGGAAGACCAGGCAATTCCTCAGGAAATACCTCAGGAAAATTGCGCACAATAGGAATGTCTTCAATTCTCTTCTCTTCCGTGGATGTGTCAGTGACGAGCGCTAGAATGGCAGTGTGGCCCTTTCGTAGACATTTCTGGGCCTTAAGGAAAGAGATGATGCCTTCGACAGCACCACTCTTGTCGCCACGAATCACAAGAGGGTCTTCACCAGAACGAGGAATGCGGATGATTTTCTCCTTGCAAACAATCTCCGCTTGATACCGAGATAGCCAATCCATTCCAATAACGACGTCGAAACTACCCAGTGTGATAGGAATAAGATCGATAGGGAAAATCTGACCAGCTAAGACCAGGTTACAACCTTTAACTACGTGTGTGGCTTCAAGACTTTTACCATTTGCTAGCTCTACCGCGTGTTTGGTGTTCAAAAGTGTTGGGGTACGTTTAAGCATTTGACTAACTTTTAGAGACACATAACTGGTATCGGCACCCGAATCAAATAAGACAGTAACAAAGAAATCATCCAGAAGAAACTTACCCATCACAACGTTGGGATCGTTCCTTGCATCACCTTGACCAATCACGAAAGCACGACCCCTTGCTCCATTACCATTGTTGTTACCCCCGTTGTTGCCTCCATTGTTATTCCCGTTTCCCTGGTTGTTGTTGTTGTTTTGATTCTGGTTAAGCTGGGGACAGTTCTTCTTAAAGTGGCCTTCAGCGCCACACTGAAAGCATCCTTTATTTCCCTGCTGATGTTGCTGCTGGTGGTTCTGTGGGGCTTGTTGTTGTTGGCAATTCTGATTCGCAGGACGCGGGCTCCTGCAATCCCTAGCTTCATGACCCAACTTATGACATCTCTGACAACGACCTTTGTTGCACTGACCACTATGGTGTCTGTTACATTTGTTGCACTTTGGGTGGTTTCCTCGATACCCACCCTGTCCTTGATTACCGGAGGATTGCTGACCCGGACTCTGGTAGTCGTCAGTCCTTCGCTGCTGAGACTGACCCGAAGCAGAACCCTTACTGGAGTTTCCATCCCATTTTCGCTTGTTGTCGGTAAGTACATCAGAAGTAGTTGTGGCACTGATACGTTTGGGTAGCCTGTTTTGCTCCACCGCCTGGTCGGTGAGACGATGAGCCAACTTGATAATTTGCTGAATTGTACCCAGGTTAGCTGAAGTTACGTGACTTTGAATCTCTGGTACAAGGCCATTGAGGTACAGCTCGATTCGTTTGATGGGAGGGTCCACCATAGTTGGACACAGGATGGCCAGTTCGTTTGACCTCTTAGTATACGCTTCAATCTCAGACCCCGTCATCTTTAGATGGTAAAATTCCACTTCTAGTTTGTGGATGTCATCCCGACTATAGTACTCCTCCTTGATCAGCTCTTTAAAACCATTCCAGGGTGTGGCATTAGCAACTGCCAGTCCTAGTAGTTGAACCTGCGCCTTCCACCAGGTTAACGCAGCCCCTTCAAGTGTTCCGGTAGCATATTTCACCCTACGGTCTTCGGGGCATTCGCACATTTCGAAAACTGACTCAAGCTTTTCAAACCAGTGAAGAAGGCCCACTGCTCCTTCGGTGCCACTGAAAGTGGTAGGTCGGCAGTCCATGAACGTCTTGAACGTGCACACAGGAGGCTGAGCATGTTGACCTGTTGCGCGAGAATAAAAGACAAAGTTAAGCACGAGGGTTGGTTTGCGAAGGTAGGATCTAAACATCCTAAGGTGAGTTGATATGGCAGGTTATACCTCCTGCAGGGACAGCGGCGAGTGCCTCAGCAACTCGTTCGTTGATCAAAGCCGTCAGCTGGGCTTGAGTTAGGTTCAAACGTCCACCCATGATCTTCACAACGAAATAATGTTGATGAGAAAAGTGTCGCGAAAGTGCGTAAGTGTGGGACGATAGTAGAGAGTAAGCACGCAAGGTTCAAATAGCAATTACCACATTATCTAATGCACAGTGAGAACTATCTAACCGACAATATAACATAAATCATACCACTTATGGTGTCGAGTCTTGCACGTGGAGCGAAGCGTCGTTGTGGATCGTTGAGCACTGTACAGGTTATAGTCTGGTTTTATCAAAAAGCTTTTCCCTTTTTAAAACCAAGTTCTCTATAACCAATGGCTCTGATACCAATCTGTCACACCCCCAAAATCCACCATGCGGGGTATCACCGCTTGGAGGCGTGACGTGACCAGGATCGAGCCACCAATCATACTGAACAACATTCTTAAGTAAATAAAGACAACCACAATACGATTGGTGACCAAAAGCTAGCCAACCAAGTTTTTTTTAATTTAGACAGCGGAAGCATAAACGTAAGGTTCAAAACATAAGTTCGCAGTTCATAAGTTTAAAGTCCAACACATAGGTTTAATAAGTTCATAATGTTTTAAACATTAAACACTGGACATAACCGTCCGCATACCACAACGACTCCTTCCTCGTGCAAGCTCCAAATGTTTAGCGACCTGTAAGGCATGTAACAACGAGTCAACAACAAAGTTGAGTGAGTTCACGTTTGGTTGTTTAGTTATAGCATTCGTTTCGTAAATCATATGTTCGTTTTGTAAACCATGTATCGTATAAGTTTGCATCGCGGTCTTTCTGACATGTTTGCGAAGATTAGTGGGGGTTTCCCATGTGTTACTAGACCACGCGTATCGACTGCTACGAAAATGTAAGAGGTGCCCTAAGTCAATGTCTATCAGCATTGACCCTTTGCCCATAGTCCATTAGTACACGCCCGTCCGACTGGCACGGTGTGAGGTTTGTTAAACCTAATAGCGCTATTAACTAATGACCCGCTCGCCATAGGCCTCGGTGATTAAGTCGATAATTGAGGGACTTAAAGTGATAGAGTTGATGGTCTTATGATCGTGTACGTAGATTTTACGTACGTGCCCTTCAATCCGAGGACAGTACTAAGTATGAGTGTACGTAGGTTTTACGTACGTGCCCTTCAATCCGAGGACAGAAAAAAAATAGTTTAATAGTAATGATAGTACAAGTAGTTATTCAATCCCATTCCCAACCCCTGGGAATCCCATGCCTTAGAAAGAGTGTGAACTCACCTCGGTTTGCTCGGTTAGGTTCTCAAATATAGTTAACAGTCAAGGTCGGTCAGTCACGTCCTAATAAGGTACGGATAACAATCAGTTTCTCATGCATAACACGTATCCTACGTATGGTTTATTTGCACATTACTTCGTCCACATAACAGGTACACACTTTAACGATTTATACCCATATAAACTTCCCATCCATTCCCCACTCATAAACAAACATACGATGTTGCACGTAACACATATAACATGTTAGATCATTCACCGATAGCATACTTGACATTTAGACACGCAAGTCACAACTTATGTCAATTCAGCATTAATATTCGAAACCGGCTGTTTTCGGACATTTAAATAAAATAGTTAAATTATTCCAAAAATTCCCAAATTTTTACAGGATGTCTTAAACGTTCCATATTTTACTGTGTAAAAATATCGGGGTCCGGTTCATTACCAATATTTTATAGAAAATCGTCTACCAAACTGTGATTAGATTTGTCACATTCTAATCACAGTTTACGGAATAATTCGTCTAAAATTCCTCGGAAGTCCGTTTGACAAAATTCCAGTTCGAGGGTCACAAATACATCAGTGACCATCTTTGATAAAAGTTTCAGGGGCTGGTTTGGTTCAGGTTTTATGTTGTGATCGAAAACGCACAGCCCAATTTACTGTAGTAAAAATCAGCCTTAGCTGCTGTCACGAAAACAGATTTTTTAAATAGTAACCGACATCAGAAAAATACGATTCCAGCGCCATTTTCTTGGTTTTTCGAAAAGACACGATTTAGGCTTTTGAAATTCCGTTTTTCGAGTTTTTAAAGTCCGTTTACAGCCTGTTGAAGGCGGCTGGAAAAGTACATCAGCATGTTATTTCACGGTTTAAACATCACTAAATCGCATTAACGAGTGTCCGAACAATGGATTTAGCAAGGAAACAACTTTTAAACATCAAGTATGATTTAACCAACCCTCAAACCCACAAGATTCCGCTTCATAATTCAGTCACAAGTAAACTTTTATGTAGCTTTTATGCTCATAACACATGTTTCATATTTTCTAGTATCCTTGTAATTTAGTGATTTAAACAACAAAACATCATACTACATATCATAAATTTTCGAACAAGATGAAATCAAGTGTAAGGAAACTTACTACTAGCCTCTAGCTAGGGAAGAATCAAATGAAAAAATGATGAGAAAATGATGGTGAGAAGGACTAGAACAAGCTCCTATGAAGTCCCTTCAAGTTGCACCTTCCATGGATGGAAACTAAGCTTTGAATGGACAATGTAATGAAGAAGATGATGATGTTTAAGGTGGTGATGGTGTTCTTGGTTTGGGGCAGCCGATCAAGAGGGAGAGAGAGTGAAATGGAGAAAAATCTTGGTGAAAGATATGAATGAATGATGGAGGATCTTTGGTGTCATACATATAATCTCCTCCTTATATTTTGTTCATCCATGCAAGTAATCAATCCATTAAATAAATCAAAGATAATCTTTACAAGATATATGAAGTATGGTTAGATGGATATGTGGGGTCCCAAGGGGACTAAATCGTTGGGGGGGGGGGGGTGTAAGTGAAAAATTGTGACTAAATTAATAAAGGTAAATTAGGATGTAAGTAATGTGGTGGATTGATTTCTAGCGGGTGTTATGGCATACGGGGATCATGACTAGCCATAAAATAGTAAAATAATGTCCATGACAAAAATTTAGTGTTCCGGGTAATGTCCGGTTGTACGGTCGGATACTGTTCCGTTAAAGTGTTTAATTGTACCGTAAAGTGTCTTATTTATATATTTTTGTAACGCAATTTATTCCTAACACATAGGAAAACATACCGGACTTTTTAGTAACTTTTCTGTATACTACTAGTATGCTAACACGCACATGTAAGTATAGTTCAGTAATCAGAGAGCAGTTAAATATTTCAACACAGTCACCAAGCACTTAAATTATTATTAAATAAATTGTACGGAATACATGTAAATTGAGGGTTGTCACAATAGTCTCTTTGTAAATAGAGGTGTCCATGCTAAACAGCATATCATTTTATTTAACATATAACACGTTAGATCGTTCTCAAATAACCAACCCGACATTTAGACATGCAAAATACTACTTATATCATTTCAGTTTTAATATACAAAACTGGGATGTTTTCGGGCATTTTAATAAAATAGTTATCTTATTCCAAAAATTCCCAAATTTTTCAAAATGTCTTATACGATCCAAATATTATTGTGTAAAAATATCGGGGTCCAGTTCATTACCAATATTTTATAAAAATTTATTTACCAGTCTGCAATCAAATTTGTCACTTTCTGACTGCAGTCTACGAAATAATTCATCTAAAATTTATCGTAAGTCCGTTTGACGAAATTCTAGTGGGAGAATTACTAAGACATCAGTGGTCATCTACAGTACAATTTTCATGAGGTGATTCAACATAGATTTCAAGTTATGACTAAAAAAACATATCACTCATTCACTGCAGTAAAAACTCAGCTTTAGCTGCTATTACAAAACGGGTCTTTAAAAATAGTAAACGACCTCAAAAAAATATGATTCCAGTCCCATTTGCTTCGTTTTTTGAAAATACATAATTTAGACTTCAGAAAATCAAATTTTCGATTAATAATGGTCCGGTTACAGCCAGTTGAAGTTGGCAGGAAACTTTACTCAGCATGCTTTTTATAGTCTAAATGCCACTAAAATGTACACATGCGATTACCATTCATTCTAATAACGATTTATATCATAACGTAAGTCATTTACAGCAGATTACCGATTATATAACTCAGATTTATCATGTATTACCATCTCTCATCTCATGACTTTTATGCAAAGCTTTATGTTCATATTTCATGTTTTAAACCTTTTAGTGTTCTTGTTCTTTAGTGTTTTGAACATAACCATCATACTACAACTTTTAACTACAAAGACAAGATGAACAAGGGTGTAATAAGGACTTACTACTAGCACAAAGGCTAGGGATGATTCTAGTGAAGAAGATGATGAAGAATGATGATGAAAAAGCAAGAAACAAGGTCCTTTGAAGCTCCACAAGTTGCAACTTCCATGAATCACCTTTTAAGCTTGAATGGACTCAAAAATGGATGAAGATGGTGGACTTATGGTGGTGATGGTGGCGGTTGTATGTGAGCCGAGAGGGAGAGGAGAGATGTGAGAGTGTGGTGAAGATTATGAAATGATGAAGTGATCTAATGCTCCATACTTATAAAGATCATACTACATATTTTGTGCACTTCAACAAACAGTCAATCTAATAAAATATAAGGTAAAATCTTGGAAGGCATGGGGGTGGGTCCCTTGGTGACCGAATTCGGGTATGGGGAGGGGGGTTAGATGTAAGTTTTGATGATAGTAAGATCTAGGCAATCTTAGGAATTCCAAGAAAAATCTTAAGGAAATCCAAAGAAAATCAAATAATATCAAGGAAAGATTGAGTTAGGATTTTGAAATCTTGGGTGGGGCCATGCTTGTGATCGTAATATATGAGGGGGAGGGGGTCCAAGTGTAACTTTCATCATATCTAATAATATAAAAATCCAAGGAAAATCTAGGTGATTCTTCAAATATCCAAGCAATATCTTATAAAATCCAAGTAATATCAATTTAGATTGTGTGAAGATTTAGAGAAATCTTGAGTGGGACCACCCCACATGGGGCCGTAAGTTTGATGGGGGGGGGGGGTAATTGTAATTTATTTGGCAAGTAGGTGATTAGTGGAGGGTGCTAAGTGTAAGGGTCTTGCATTTATGTGTAGTCATGTATTATGTAATATGTTAGTGTGCTCGGGAACCATAACTAGCTCAGAAAAATAAAAACAATGTTTCTAGTAATATTTTAGTGTTCCGGGTAATGTCTGGTTGTTCAGTTAGATACTGTTCCGTTAAAGTGTCAAGTTATTCCGAATAGTGTCTTTTATGTACCCTTTTGTAACACAATTAATTCCCGGCACTTAGGAAAGCATTCAGGACCATTTAGTCAATTTTCTGCATGTTACTAGCATATTAAAATGCTGAATTTTTGCTGAAAAGTGCAGAATTCTGCACTTAAAGTGAGTTTTAGGCACTTCCCGGCACTTCATCTATCACCTAGTGATGCAGTTTTATGGTCCTCACTTCCCTACACACTATACTAGTGTAGCACCTTGTCCCTGACCCATACTGGTTCTCAAAACACTGTCTGTCTATGTACTGGCACTGTCAATATATTTCTGAGTTATCCGCTCACTGTGCTAACTGTGCTTTGTGCATCAAGCATGTCACTAAAGTTTGTGTGTAACAAATGGTGTTACGGTATGAAATGTGATACACATGTATGTATGATACAGAAATCAAAAAATAGTTTAAGTCATCAGTTGTAATTAAGCACAGTTATTAAGCATAAATCAATATAAATTAATTGTATGGATGCATGCAAATTTGACGGTTGTCACATTCTCCCCCCGTTAAGAAAATTTCGTCCTCGAAATTTGTACTACCTTATCTCCTTAGGGTTTCATTATGCGTGTATGTATATGAATAATACCAAGGTAGATAATCACCAAACCGAATCACACCTTATTCACATCAGGTGAGTCCAAAAATGTATGACAACACGAATCCAATGGTTAAAAGGTACGTGCTTTCAGCATTTGGTGTCAAAGGTACAAGACGCACTGATGTATAGTTTAGTGTAATCCAGTTAATAGGGTTTCCACAAAAGAGGAGTTTTGTCTATTAGGATACTCAGATAGTCAGTCATAATACGTGTTGGTGCATGCGTCTGTCGACTTCGTCTTGTATCGAGTCTTGTACGTAGAATGTTAGAACAGTGCACGTAGCTTAAGATTTAAAGGTATTTCGCTTGAATGGAAGGGGTTTCACTTGAAAGGAACTTGTGCAGTTTCAAGCGAACTCAACATAAGTTGGTTCGCTTGAACTGACATGTTGTCACTTTCAAGCGAACTCCAGAGCCTATAAATACCACTCAAGCGAATTCATTTGAAATCTTCTTGTTTCCGGTAGCGAAGCTCTGCCGAAGTGTTCTCAGGCTTGTAATCGATCTTAAATCAATATACGAACAGTTGAAAGGGTGAATCTTGCTGAATTGAACTTGATACTCGTGTTTCCGCCACTCGTATTAAGATAAACTCTTCTGATCGACTCGTTTGGATCTGAAATCGATCCTACATGTGGTGTTAGAGCCAACGAGTTTTCGCCACCATAGCATCTGCTATATGAACTCAAAATCAACAACTCAAAAGTAATAGTAAAGTGATCTGTCAACCTCCCGAATAAATGAATGGTAAGGTTTAGTGTGTTGATATTCTTAAGTTTCGAAAGTACACCGAAAGGAATACAAGAGAATTTGGTGTATCACTGTCTTGATTCGTAGTTGCATGAGAAATGTTTAAATGACCAGCCAAACAAAAGCATGTGTAGTTTCGTGTGAGATGGTTGACCATGATCAGCACAAGATGCAAGTTTGTAATGACACCACCAGGTTTCGTAATGACATAATTCAAATATAGTGGTGACTGAACAAGTTCACCGTGTTCGAAGTCAAATGAAGATGTATCGAAACAAGCCTGAAGTTTTGATTAACACAATGTCATTGAGTTTTCAATTGAATACGGAACCTCAAGGTATTACTGTCTCTGTTTGAAAGTTGAAAATAATAAATACTACGAGGTATTTAGTTTGTAACGAAAGAACCGTTAGGAGGTACACCGTGCTATGAAATGAATCTATGTACCATTGCCTTAACACACAACTGCGTAGAGACTGCTTTAATTGAAATAGACAAGAAGGATTTAGAGCAAATAAATAATTTAAATCCATATATGAAGTGAGTAACCCAATTAGCACAAGCTTCAATTCTGTGAAAGTATCACCGTAAGGTATCGAAATCAACAAATGATTTAGTGGGGTCGTAGACCAACCAAGCCCACTATGACTCGAAACAAAATAACCTTTGCAAAATGTTTGAATATGATGCTCTCAACACATCATATGGCGTCTTAAATTGAATATGTGAAATGGATAAGTTCAAGCAATTGAACTGGGTTTCAGCGGAACCTGAGAATAAATGTATGTACCGACAAAGGAATCTCGGCATGGTCACAAAGATAAACCATGAATGTAATTTGGAATAAAAGAAGTTTCAAGAAAGTGTGTTGACTTAATAACAAAAGAGGCAACAATTACAATAATGTAGGTCATTCGAATCACAAATCAGTAATTAGATTTAGCAACATAATATTTGGACTTTGATGAAGCGTTTATTCGAAATGAAACCGCATGCGTAGCAAAAGGTGCATGTATAACATATAAGTTTTCAAGTAATGTAACGATGAGTTTTTGCTATAATGGAGAAACGACCAAGTATTTGAAGCAAATGAGTGTTCGCTCTCAGCGAAGAAAAGCAACATGATGCAACTACCATTAAGGGGAGTAGAGATGCAAACATCTACTCGCTAGAAGAAAAAGTGAAGGTTTCGACAAAAGAAATTTAAGTACTTTCTGTTTGGTTAACTGAAATAGCATATATGTCAGGATAGTGGTGTTTGCTTGAGTTAACAGATACGGTTCCTAAGTAACAACCTTTACAAGTTTGGACCTGGGTCCCCAAAGATCCTAAGTACATGTTTTCCAGATTTTCAGAGTCTCGTATTCTGCGTAAAATTGTTTTGTGTATGTCTAAAAACAAATTACCGTCCCACAATTTCCTCGGTATACTTTATTCCTGAATTTACAGTTAATGACACTCGATCGTCGATTAGTTGTGAAATAGTAGTTTGACCCTCACAGTTAGTTTAGTAAGAAATTCGTTGATCCTTAACAAGAGTTATCGACTCTTGTTGGTTAGCTCGTTCGGCTCCTGGTAGTTGATGCTTATTTGAAAATCACCTCCTTCTCCTTGACGAGCAGAATTGGGGTTAGCCAAAAGGGAATTTTTGGTCTGTTATCTTCCTTCTCTATCAACTTCTGAGGTTACACTGCCAATCCTTGCATCTCCGAAGGTGTAAGTCTCTAAGGTGCATCGACTACAGGCGCGACACCTAGAATCAAATTGATGCGAAATTCGACTAGTCGTTGAGGAGATAATTATGGTAAGTCTTCGAGGAAGACTTCAGGATATTTCCTTATCACATGAATATCTTCGAGTTTTGGTTCTTCGGTTCCTTGTTCCCGACATGAGCCAAGAAAATAACACATCCTTTACGCAACAATTTCATGTGCCTTTAAGTAATTGGTAAATTGTAGAGGCGTATCCTGCTTCATGAGTCAAGATCGTTCCCTCATTCGCCATCGGGATGCGGATATCAATCTTCGCTCGATCGCTTGGCAACTAATCCATCTTAATTACCTCGTCGAAGTTTCCCAACTCAACGGGCAGCAGATCAAGCGTAAACTTACGCTCTCCGGGTTCTATCTTGCCGTTTCTAGTTACTGCGTTGTCTTCCACTAGCTTCACCTAGCTAGTTCCATCGAGTGCGAGTTATTTAATTTACTTGCTACTGACCCAAGTATACTTCTCAAACTCTAGAGATGCGAAGCTTAGAATTTTGCAACAGTATCTGGCAACACAGATGCATAACGTTGAGTAATATGGAACGTACCAATACTTGAATTCCTGGCGTGGCTCCCTAGCTCCGGTGTTGAGCTTTCATTCTTGTGCCTGATCGTTTTAAGGGCAATATTTTCTGAAATGCTTTTTGCTTCCACAGTTAAAACAACCTTGAGCACGTTTCTGTCTGTCACTTGTCCTGCTTGGATAATCGTCACTGTCGTTGTTCCCTCCGTGATTCTTGCTACTATATTGGCCTCCTTTTCTATGTTTAGTATCTTGCCTACAAGTTTCCTTAGGATGCCCTCTCTTGCCACAGTTATCACATTTTCCATATTTACATCGCCCGACATGATAGCGTAGACAATTGTCGCACTTAGGTAGAATACCCATGTAGTCCTTTCCCTTTTTGGCCTTCCTCTTGTTACTCGCCCGAGTAACCATCTTGAAATTTGCGATCTTTCTCTTATTATCCCCAGATGACTCTACAGGAGTCTCCTTTTTCTCGTCCGTAGTGGAAAACTTTCCTAGCCTAATTGCTTCTTTAGTGAGCGCCACGCTTGTGTTGATAGCCTCGGTGATCGTTGAAGGTTTAGATGTTGTTACCAAGCTTAGAATCTGAGGTGCCAATCCCCCTATGAAACATTCGACTCTCGTAAACTCTAGTCCCACCAGGAGCATAGCAACTTGTGATAAATCATTAAATCTCTACACATACTCAGCTATCTTTGGTCCTTCCATTTTCAAGTTCCACAGTTCAGTCTCCAACTTCTGGACTTCTGCCCTCGAGCAGTATCTCTTACGCATCAGTTCTTTCAGTTCGTCCCATGTCAATGCATACACGGCGGTCTCGCCCATTATCTAAACATGAAGGTTCCACCAGGACAGAGCCCCATCTACAAATAGTCCAGCTACGTACGTGACCTGATGTTCTGGGGCACATTTGCTCAATCGTAAGACAGAATCCATTTTCTCAACCCAGCGCGCGAAGGCTAAGGCACCCCCGGTGCCATAAAATTCTCGAGGTTTGTGGTCTAAGAACTGCTTGTAGGTGCAGCCTTTGCTGTGTTCGGAGCGAAGGGCCTCGAGCTGTGCAATGGCCTGTGAGATGCGCTCTTGTAGTTCTGCCGCTGTTGTTGGTGGAGGGTTGTTGGTATTGACGTTCCCTTGTATCGACATATTCTAGGAAGAAGATTGGTTAGGCCAAGTCTTATTTGTTCAGGGAGTGCATTTAATTGTTTAGTGGTCATACGTACATACATATAATAGGTCATTAGAGCAACCAATCAAGTAATAGCATAATCATAGCATAACCAAATAATTTGGTAATTATGTTTAATGAGAGCATAGTAAGCAAGCACGTAGCATTATAATTACAGCACACATATATGGATTAACAATCATGCTTAACGAAGACATAGCGACTGAGCTTTCGTTGGTCATTGGCCACAAAGTATTGTTGCATGTTTTATGATGATTGGGCTCTCATTATTCTCTGACCACAATTGTATCGTCTTTCAAAATGTATCACATCAAGAGGGACACAGGGTCACCCTACCCTTGCCCAATAAGTATATCAGTGTATCAAAATCACGTAGTCAGAAGTGGTCTTTAAAAGTCTCCACAATCCCGGCTTATCATTAGTGTCTTTACCCAATGTAATGCAATCCACATAATCCAGAAACCACTATGCCGGTGTCTGAGGTGGAGGAGGAAAGAAAAGCAAACTGCTAACATGAGCGAGCTCCTCCCCGAGCTTGTATGTACGTCAAAGTAATTAACTGATCTGCCGCTCGACAGTAAAGAAACGAGCATCAAAACCTAGAAAAGATGTAATAACAACAGGTAAAAGCGCAAAAGGAATCTTTGATGAACGTGGAGGATCAAAGTATACTGGCAACAGGGTGAAGGACTTGGTGTCAGCTCAAGCTCCAAAACTCTGCGACTCATATTCTCAAACTGTATCTAATGTTACAGGAGCAACTTATCCCGTGTGTAGCCTCCATAATGTAAGGGTCTAATTTCAGCATAGTGTACGATAGGAACCATCAAAATGGCTCGTCCAGCGATGTAGAGGTAAAGGTAGCAAACGGTACGGCTTACGAGGTTGTAGAAAATGTTGCCGTAGCAAGTGGGATCGTTACGCGGGTGCTGACCTGGAGTACCTTCCCGGGGTGCGGGTATGTCTTGAAAGAAAGCGATAGGCATGTTGGCGCAACGGACGTCGGTCTTCACGAGAGCAACATCAGCGGGTGAAGGTGCAGGAACAAACATCTCAACTGATAGGAAGATCGTTAGGTGCAGGTACTGGGTCGGGTATAAAAGGTGCAATGTCTGGTAATCCAAAGGAAACAGGGTCGTGATTAAGTAAAGGTGCAGGTTCAGCAGGTGCAACATCAAGCTGACCCAAAAGGTGCAGAAGCTAGCTCAGGGGCAGTCTCTGGGTCGTGTAACGGTGTGGTGCCTCGAGCAAGTGATAGTACAGCAGTTATGACGGCGTCGTCGTCTGTGTCAGTAGTAGAAAGTTGTAATCTGGCCATCTATAAGGCTGTAAATGTTACAGACTCAAAGGAGTCTGAAATCGAATGCATGCTAGAATCAGGGAATAGCTTGTTAACAGGGGTCTCCAGGAGTGAATTTAATAGCACGTTCTTGTCTAACCTCCCATCATCATGAGTGTTATCAGAAGGACCATCAATAATATGTCAATGTCATCATCAATTATTCGTTGAGTAGCCAACCTTTGGAAGGAATGTCCACAGGAGGCGTATTGTCGAGGATCGGAGCCATGGCGTGTTCACCATCGGGGTGACTAGTGATGAATTGGTCATGGACTGAAACAAGAGTAACAGGAGGATTCTTGTCAGAGAAGCCTTCATCAAGGATAAATCATCCCAAAATCTGGTAGCGCGGACTGTTGTAAGTCGTCCTTGCTCTGGATCGGCATATCAGGATCACCCTCAGTGTCTGACGTAAATGTCTCTGGTGCAAGTGCAGTCTCATTATTTGGGGCGGCTGCCATAGGGTCATCAATGTTTGACAACCCGCTTTTTAATCAAGGCGACATGTGTATCGGTACATAGTAGTCATAGTATGTATTTCAATAGTAATCACTATTAATTAGCGTATGCAAACAGTTTCCACGTATGCACGTTTATCAATAATCAGCAATTAAGCAGGTGTGTGATAACAATGTAAGCAAGTAATCGTCCTAGTCTTCCCCAGACTATCCCACCCAGTCTCTTAGTCTGAACTCCCTAGTCTTTCAGACTAACTCCCTGGTCTCTAAGACCAACTCCCTGGTCTCTAAGACCAACTTTCCCAGTCTCTAGGACTAAATCCCTGGTCTCTAAGACCAAACCTCCCAGTCTCTAAGACTAAATTTTCCCCAACCTCTAAGATTGAACCCCTCAGTCCATAAGACTGAACCTCCCCAGCCTCTAAGGCTGAACTCCCTCAGTCCATAAGACTGAACCTCCCCAGCCTCTAGGGCTGAACTCCCTAAGTCTCTAAGACTGAACCTCCCCAGCCTTTAAGGCTGAACTCCCTCAGTCTCTAAGACTGAAATATAAATTTTGAAATATGTATTTGTGTCTTTTGTTTGTAAAATGTTTGTGCCCTGGATCTGGACGTTTAGTGTATGCAATGTAAAAATGTTTGAAAATGTTTTCGTGAGAGCCCTGATGATCATAGTCTAGACTCGAGAAGGAATCCTAGTTCGCTATGATCGAGGCTCTGATACCAAGCTGTCACACCCTGACTTTTGCGGAAGCGTGGTTATTTGGTGTGACTTCTTAATACCATAGCAATCAATCATAACAATGCTATATGATAAAACCAAAAGATTTTCATCCATTAATAAAGTTCGAAAATACCACAATACCATTGTCTTTAAAACATTGACGCCAATCAGTTACAAACCATAACATGTTCAAATGAGTTCCCATGGACTCAGCAAAAGACTTTAAATAATCCTGAGTTTAGAAACATGTATCCCGTCTAGGAATGGGATACATCCTTTAAACTCTACGACCACGGATGACATCCTTTATTTAACACGCAGCTTGTAGACACATGCATACACCTGCCAGATCCGTTTAGTTCCCTAAAATACATGTAGTTTGAAAAATCAACAAAAGTTGAGCGAGTTCATGTGTTCGTTTGTGTGTATGTATAAGCCTTTGTAAACGTCATAAGTATGTATGTAAGTCCCTGGTATGTAGCATTAAGGAAAAAGAGATCACCAATGGTTTGCAAGGCCATTGATATGTGTGCAGTGATGCAGGAAGACTCAACCTAGCAGATTTCATTAATAAGACATAGTCACCACATGGTCCACTCAGCAGACTCAGGAGTGGGGCTCGCTACACCTGAATAGATCTATCACTCATGTCCCTCGGTCCTACAACGAGGATTAATGGCCTTAAGTTTCCGCCTACCCACTCACATGATCTAAGTAGTATACCCTCCTTAAGCTAACCATACCATGTATAAAAATGTTTGTAATAATTGTAACATGTATTTCACCCCCGAAGTTATAAAACTGAAAACAGTTAAGAGAAAAGGGGGACATGAACTCACAGTACTGCGTTTCCTGTATCGTAACGTCAACTCAAACTTGATCAGCTACCCGACGACCTACAATGTACTAATGTCTATTAGACGATCGGGTCGTGCCTTGCCTTTGTAGTTACGGTTTGAGTTACGTTACTTTGGTATTATTCCAAGTTATAACTTATTGTTAAAATAATAATTATTTTAACTTACATTGTATTTTTAGGTCTTGAAATAATAGTTACACAACTCTTGAAATAATAGTTACACAACTATTTTGTATTCATACTTTTTGTGATGATTCATATTTCTCGTTATCCAAAATATTATCCATCCAAAATATACTAGTAATGGTATTTTGTTACAAAAATATGGCGAGTTTTATGTTTGAAAACATAGTCTAAAATGTACTAGTAAACACTTGTCTAGATAATATTTACTATGTGTTAGAATTTTCAGAAAATTTTGCCATAGTGTCTTTGTAAATGGAGGTGTCCATGCTAAACAGCATATCATTTTCTTTAACATATAACACGTTAGATCGTTCTCAAATAACCAACCCGACATTTAGACATGCAAAATACTACTTATATCATTTCAGTTTTAATATACAAAACTGGGCTGTTTTCGGGCATTTTAATAAAATAGTTATCTTATTCCAAAAATTCCCAAATTTTTACAGAATGTCTTATACGATCCAAATATTGTTGTGTAAAATATCGGGGTCCAGTTCATTACCAATATTTTACAAAAATTTATTTACCGGACTACAATCAGATTTGTCACTTTCTGACTCCAGTCTACGAAATAATTCATCTAAAATTTATCGTAAGTCCGTTTGACCAATTTCCAGTATGAGAATTACTACGACATCAGTGCTCATCTACAGTACAATTTTCATGAGCTAATTTAACATAGATTTCAAGTTATGACTAAAACAACATATCACCCATTCACTATAGTAAAAACTAAGCTTTAGTTGTTGTTACAAAACAGGTCTTTAAAAATAGTAAACGACCTCAAAAAAATATGATTCCAGTGCCATTTGCTTCGTTTTTCGAAAATATATAATTTAGACTTTAAAAAATCAAATTTTCGATTTATAATGGTCCGGTTACAGCCAGTTGAAGTTGGCTGGAAACTTTACTCAGCATGCTTTTTATAGTCTAAATGCCACTAAAATGTACACATGCGATTACCATTCATTCTAATAATGATTTATATCATAACGTAAGTCATTTACAGCAGATTACCGATTATATAACTCAGATTTATCATGTATTACCATCTCTCATCTCATGACTTTTATGCAAAGCTTTATGTTCATATTTCATGTTTTAAACCTTTTAGTGTTCTTGTTCTTTAGTGTTTTGAACATAACCATCATACTACAACTTTTAACTACAAAGACAAGATGAACAAGGGTGTAATAAGGACTTACTACTAGCACAAAGGCTAGGGATGATTCTAGTGAAGAAGATGATGAAGAATGATGATGAAAAAGCAAGAAACAAGGTCCTTTGAAGCTCCACAAGTTGCAACTTCCTTGAATCACCTTTTAAGCTTGAATGGACTCAAAAATGGATGAAGATGGTGGACTTATGGTGGTGATGGTGGCGGTTGTATGTGAGCCGAGAGGGAGAGGAGAGATGTGAGAGTGTGGTGAAGATTATGAAATGATGAAGTGATCTAATGCTCCATACTTATAAAGATCATACTACATATTTTATGCACTTCAACAAACAATCAATCTAATAAAATATAAGGTAAAATCTTGGAAGGCATGGGGGTGGGTCCCTTGGTGACCGAATTCGGGTATGGGGAGGGGGGTTAGATGTAAGTTTTGATGATAGTAAGATCTAGGCAATCTTAGGAAATCCAAGAAAAATCTTAACGAAATCCAAAGAAAATCAAATAATATCAAGGAAAGATTGAGTTAGGATTTTGAAATCTTGGGTGGGGCCATGCTTGTGATCGTAATATATGAGGGGGAGGGGGTCCAAGTGTAACTTTCATCATATCTAATAATATCAAAAATCCAAGGAAAATCTAGGTGAATTTTCAAATATCCAAGCAATATCTTATAAAATCCAAGTAATATCAATTTAGATTGTGTGAAGATTTAGAGAAATCTTGAGTGGGACCACCCCACATGGGGCCGTAAGTTTGATGGGGGGGGGTAATTGTAAATTATTTGGCAAGTAGGTGATTAGTGGAGGGTGCTAAGTGTAAGGGTCTTGCATTTATGTGTAGTCATGTATTATGTAATATGTTAGTGTGCTCGGGAACCATAACTAGCTCAGAAAAATAAAAACAATGTTTCTAGTAATATTTTAGTGTTCCAGGTAATGTCCGGTTGTTCAGTTAGATACCGTTCCGTTAAAGTGTCAAGTTATTCCGAATAGTGTCTTTTATGTACCATTTTGTAACACAATTAATTCCCGGCACTTAGGAAATTATTCAGGACCATTTAGTAAATTTTTTGCATGTTACTAGCATATTAAAAAGCTGAATTTTTGCTGAAAAGTGCAGAATTTTGCACTTAAAGTGAGTTTTAGGCACTTCCCGACACTTCATCTATCACATAGTGACGCAGTTTTATGGTCCTCACTTCCCTACACACTATACTAGTGTAGCACCTTGTCCCTGACCCATACTGGGTCTCAAAACACTGTCTGTCTATGTACTGGCACTGTCAGTATATTTATGAGTTATCCGCACACTGTGCTAACTGTGCTTTGTGCATCAAGCATGTCACTAAAGTTTGTGTGTAACAAATGGTGTGACAGTATGAAATGTGATACACATGTATGTATGATACAGAAATCAGAAAATAGTTTAAGTCATCAGTTGTAATTAAGCACAGTTATTAAGCATAAATCAATATAAATTAATTGTACGGATGCATGCAAATTTGACGGTTGTCACAGAATGTAGGCTTTATTAAACCATATCACATGAGTTCCAATACTCATTTGGTTTACGAAACCTCATTCTACCCGATCTCCCGATTTATGTGTCGATTTATTAACATAGTGATCCAATACTAGGTGCCACTTGATTCCTTGATTGCCCGAGCTTGTTAGTTCACTTAAATCGAGGATACCTTGCAATCTCAAGTGAGTACATAGTTCCCCTATTTTACTGCTTTCAATTGTTTTGGGGTGATTCATATGTGCTAAACGATTTTCGATGTTTTCAAAAACAAATGCTATGGTTTGTATTAAACACAACGATTTCAATAATGTGGACGAACTTGTTGGTACGTTACTACATAACACGAATGACATTCATTAGCTTTGGCCAAGCCGACCAGTAGTATGTTATGGTACCATAGGATCTGACAAATCCCGTTATCGGGCTATCGACATGGTTATGTATGGGGTTAATGTGGGTAACGACATAACCTGATGAATGCTAACAAACCCTTTGGTGGTTTGTTAATACGATTTGAACGATTGGAATGAGTCAAAACACAGGTTTTAATGTATTCAACGAGACGATCAAAAGTTAGTTTTCACAATTAAAACATGAACGATTTGAACGATTGATCGATGGTTTATAACACGAACGATTTGAACGATTGGTTTTGATAACATGAACGATTGAGAACAAGACAATTGGACGATTGGTTTTTGGTATGTGATTAGATAACAGAACGGGTGTAATGTGATTAAAGCATGGTAAATACACCGCTGGTACTTCTTATATATAAGTGCTTCTATCAGGTTACATTCCGTGGCGTTATTTAGTTCACTCGAACGATTGATTTCAAATGATGACATGCGACGATGTTTACAAAATGATATAAACCATACGAGTTTTATTACAAGAACGATTTACAATTTGGTTTACAAAGGAAAATGTTTTGGGTCAAGATTCATGGAAACAAGGTTTTATAAACTATAACCAACTTGTTTTAAGTTGGTTAATCATATTGCAATACAAAACATTTTTCAAAACAAGGTTTTCAATTGTCGACTCTAGTAGTCGTACGAGGTATTGTAACATGTATACAAGCCCTGAATTTGACACACTCACAAAACCTATGTGCTCGCCGGCATTTTATGCTGACTTTATTTTTCACATATGTTTCAGGTGCTGTTGTTTGATGATGTTGATGATGACTAGGATGCATGCTCACATAGGATCGGACGAGGCCTTAGTGACTTAATAACAATGATAGACAATATGTTTGTGATTTGCTTCTAATATCAAGACAATGTAACAAACTTAATCCAATAAAATGAAACTTTAATCCATGTGTTGTGAAACAATGATTCTGTTACGACACTCCCCGACATTTCCGCCGCGGTTTTGTTGTTTTAACGCGGTCGGGGTGTGGCAGTAAACTACCTTAACGGGTCATAACAGGTCATAAGCACTTAGGATAGGTATCAAATCAGAATGTAGGCTTTGTTAAACCATTTCATATGAGTTCCAACACTCATTTGGTTTACAAGACGTCATTCAATCCGATCTCCCGATTTAGGTTCCGATTATTAACATAGTGATTCCATACTAGGTGCCACTTAATTCCTTGATTTCCCGAGCTTGTTTAGTTCACTTAATTGAGGATACCTTGCAATCAAGTGAGTACATAGTCCCCTCTTTTACCGTTTTCAAATATTTTGGGTGATACACATGTGCCTACATTGTTACTTTCATGCTTTTATGACATATGCTTACTATGTTCACCTAGTACATATATAGTACATGATTTCAATTATGTTTTGCTATGTATGTTGACTTAGCATGCTAGCACGTTGATTTCAAAGATACTTTTTGCTGCATATGTTTACTCAGCATATGGGCACATTGATTTACATTACACATCTGCTATGTATGTTGACTGAGCATGCTAGCACATTGATTTCATGGACATTTCTACTTCATATGTTTACTTAGCATGCGTAGTACATGGTTTTTACACGACATGATTACATTGGTTATGACATTTGGTATGTTTAACGGGACAAAAATGCATTCATTAACATTGATCACGCCGCTCGGTAGTATGTAATGGTACCATAGGACTTGACATATCTCGTTCCCGGCTTCCTAGGTTTGTTTGGAAGTAAGGAATGACAGAATCCGAAAACATATTTGATAAACCTTTAACTTGTTAAGGGTTTATCCGACAGTCTCAAGGCTTGAATGTATGCGATAAATATATCCACATAAATGTTCGTTTCCATAAAGCATTGGTTTTGCAAAGCATAACTTTTGAATTAAACTTCGGTGTATTCAAAGACATTGTTTTGTACATAGCATTTGGTTACACATGACATTGTACCTATGGTTTGAGTAAATACTCTTTATTCACCATACATGACATTTGATTATACATGACATTATACCTATGGTTTGAGTAAATACTCTTTATTCACCATACATGACATTTGATTATACATGACATTATCTGATGGTTTATTGGTAAGTGATTTAAATAACGAGGCGAATGTAATATGATAAAATCAAGGTGGATACGCCACTGATACTTCCTATATATAAGTGCTTTTATGATATTACATATCATAGCGTTATCTAAACCACTTCGACAAAGACAAGACATGATACATTTTATACAAATTTCATATATTTCAAACGACATTGTTTTACAAATGACATGTTTATTACAATTTATTTTCACATGGTTATTTATTTAACCGACATCTTTCTTTTATATCACTTGATTTCATATCGATTTTCATATGATTTTATAAAAGAAAACATTTACATGGTTCATGGCTATTTTTCGTTAAATACTTATTTTAACTTTCAAGTCATGAATACTTCATCAACAAAACCTATGCATCTCACAGGCAGTTTTATGCTGACGTACCTATTTTCACATGTGTTTCAGGAGCTAATGTATGAGGTTGATCAAGATACACTTAGGCGGACTCGGGCCTTAGTGACTTAAAACTATGCAAGACAATTTAATTACTGTTCTTTTTTTGTTTAAACAAAGACAATGTAATCATTTACCTTAATAAAACCAAACTTTAAGTACCATGTGTTGTGAAACAATAATTCTGTTACAGCACTCCCCGACGTTTCCGCCACGGTTTGTTGTTTTACGCGGTCGGGGTGTGACAGTTCGAGTATACTCACAGTGCGTATTTAACAGCTAAACACGGTCTGGTTGGATTGAAGGGAGCGCCTGATCAGCCTGCATATGGGAACATAAGCATAAGTCTTCCTAAGTGCTGAAACGGTCGAAATCGGAGTATCGAGTGGGGTATAAAGCGAGTTAAGTGTCCAACAGTCTATCCGAACAGATGGACATGGTCTATCTGGACGGATGGGCTTAGTTTACCCAGACGGATGGGCTTAGTTTATCCGGACAGATGGGCTTTGTCCATTCGGATGGATGGGCTTTGTCATTCGAACGGATGGCCACTTTGTTGGAAGGAAAAAAATTCTGATGTATAATTGATGTCTAGAAATAGAAGAAAAGATTTGGAGTGGTGAAAAGTCTATCAGGGCGGATGGACATGGTCCATTTGGACGGATGGACTGTGTTCGAAGTTTTGTAAAATTTTCTTAAACAAAAAGGTTTTATTTGCCGGAGACGGTTGTGACGACGTATCAAACAACGAAAAACACCAGGTCGAGTCCATTTGGACGGATGGGCTCTGGCCAATTAGGACGAATGTGTTGTTCTTGATTAAAATTCATGTTTGACTCGTTAATCGGTCCACCTCTTTGGTGGAAATCAACCCTAGAGCCGGCTCTCGACTATGGGAGAAGTTGAGAGTCTGACAGGTTCCAGATTATACCAAAGTTGTATAAAAATCAAAGAGAAGTTCATAAATAAGTTGAAAAATGTTGTTTTCTCTCAGAACTTTGATCCAACTCGATTGAATGATGCTCCACAACAATTTGTCTAGGTAAAACGAGTGGAAACCATCTTCGAGGTGTTTGGAATCAAAGGGTTTTGAGTAGAAGTTAAAGTGTGTGTGTGATTATGGTGCAAGAAGATAGAGTAGAAGTGAAATGGAGATGGAGATTGGAGAAGAAAACTTACAAAAAGTCTTGATTTCAGCTGAAATCTCTGAGAGCGGATGAGAGGATTAGAAGAGTTGAAATGAAGATACAAGGCCTCTATTTATAGTGGAGGGGTGAGGTCTTGTGTTGTGTGCAGATGGGTTATGTCCGGATGGCTCCATCCAAACGGATGAGCTCCATTCGGACAGATGGGCTCCATCCCGGCGGATGGCCCATTTGGACGACTGAGTTTGGATTTTGTTAGATTTCCAACTTTTGGTTCGTTCGCGGTGACGTTAAGTGTTGTGTTGTTTGCGTTAGTTAGTGTCGGTATGTTAGGTATTTTAGCGAGATAACGTGTATTGCGCTGTGTTTTAATGTGAGTTGCGAGTATAATCAATAAACATATAAAGCACGCACAAGTAAAGCATATAAGAACACACAACATAACATTACTACTACTATTAACAGCGTTTGCGATTTAGCGTTTTTACGCGATAAGCGAGTGCGAAGGCGAGAGTAGTTACCGAACAACAAGCACACTCGGCAAGTAAAATAGTATAATTCCCTATGATTCATGTTGTGTTAGCGTTCAACATTTACGAATATATAATAAGCGTTTAAACATGCAGCGGTGCTGTGTGATGAAAATGTATTTAGAATATCATAACCCGTTGTTTATATCGAATCTCGGTGTACAAAACGATTGCAAATCAAAGCAAGTAGCAACAAATAACAATCCGAAAGGTCGTGTTGTTACAATCGAGGTCATCGATTAGTCTATTTTATTAACCAGTCTGTTTCAATTAATCGGTTTGGTTTATTCAGTTAGATTGACGGTTTTTGTTTTAATTCATTTAATTCCGGTTAGTAGTCAAAACCAAACTTGGGCTAAAACTTTTGATTATAAATACATGAAATTTAGATATAAATACATGAAATGGATGTATAGGTACATGAAATGGTGGTATAAATACATAAAATGGAGGTATAAAAATGATATACATGAATTGAAGGTATAAAAGCTAGAAATATATGAAATATGAAAGGTTCGGTTCAGTTAAATTTAGTTAAATAAGGGTACAAAAAAATCGATAACCGTTTTTGGTTAATTGGTATTTCGGTTAATCGATTTTCAGTTAATTCAGTTTTTGTTGATTTCGGTTCAATTGCGGTTAAAAATTCAGTTATTACTCACCCGTAGACACTGTTAATCACGTTACATATCAATTTTTTTAATTAAAAAAACTATAGCAATGCTCTACTCAAATTAAAGAGAATAAAATACTTGTTTATATGGTGTAATTTAAAAAAATATTAACGTACCAAAAAGTTATGAACGTTTAAAAATCGTGGGGAGGTTAATTTTTTATAAGGGAACAAAGGTGTAACTACTACTAATTATCTATAATTTTGTTAAAGACGTGAGATTAATGTATAATCTAGATGAGATGATTAAATTTATAATTAAAGTGTCAATTTGGTTCCTATGGTTTTGACAGTTTTGCTAGTATAGTCCAAAGATTTCATTTATAGCCTGTGGGTCTAAAACCTTTTCACCATTACCATTTTTGTCCAACTGAATTAACCATCCATGAAATCCTTTAAGGTAGGGACAATTGCGTCTTTTTCTATTATTTATAATAATTCAATTTTTAAAGTATATACATTAAATGTTAGGTGGACGGGGAACCCTCGGGTCCCTTGTCTAGTAAAAGTCACACCGAATCGCCCAAACTCAAGCAAGTTGACTGGAAAAGGAACCCGAGACACCGGCGGCGGTGTTAGTCACCGCACGGTTTGAGAACACCTTTAGTTCTTGGTCTTCTATATATTGCTTTACCATTTCTCAAGATTTTAAAGGGAAATTTCTTTGGAATTTAATTAAGGGTGATCACTAAACGGGTTGGACTGCAAAACCTGAGGATAATATGCAAACCGACCTGATGTACATATAGTTAGTGCGGTCCTCCTCGGTCCTAGAAGTTTAATGTAACTAATCATTTTCAGGCCGGTTTGGTCCAAACCCTAAAACTGAAGCATGTTTGTATTAACTAACCAAAGTATTTTTTTTTAACGGCCAACAAACTCAATCCCGAGCACTCTCGGGGCACCCACTGGACAAACAGAGTACTCCGAGAGTAACCCGAGTCCACCACCAATTCCGGGGAAAACCCGTAACCCACCCGCCCGTAGGCACGACGGTGAAATTACCGGTAAAACCCGTTTGGCTCAAGGATCCAACCCATGTTTCCCTGGGTCTCCTATCATTGCCCACCAGTGCCTCACTCTGCACCAAGTGGGAGTCGAATATGCATCTCACAAGAGAAATGCATGCCCTCCACCACTTGATCTAGAGATCATTGACTAACTAACCAAAGTATTATACAAAATATTTTTACAGCCAATTATTTATACATTATTGGTCTTATTCAGCATAATATGCTAGTCAATATACAAAATCCCGGGATCAATTTGATTTGAAATACATTTTCACTAAACGTCAATATAATGTCTCCTATCTTTCCGACTTAGCTAACTTTTCTTATTCCACCTTTTTAATCCGTTAGAAGGAAGAAAGAACTATAACTTCAACTAATCCGTTCATAACTAAACGGGTCCATTTATTTTTATTTTGTTACACCATACGCTCATGGAAATATATTATTCAGAAATGAAGGTTTTAATCAAGCTATATGGAGATATGATATCAGAAACAAAACAAACACGATGGAGAAATGTAAGAATACCATAGCTCAAAGTGTTCATGATCAGAAAAAGTTGAGGGTTTAATAAATGAATTATTATAAACAATAGATAAATATGAAATTGCCCCTGATTTAACGGAGTTGATGGATGAGATTAAGTCGGTTGGACCAAAATGACAACGGTGAAAAGTTTTTAGACCCACAGGCTATAAATGAAACATTTGGACTAAACTACTCAAAACACAGGGACCAAAATGACACTTTACTCTTTTGTAATGTAATAAATATATATATATATATATATATATATATATATATATATATATATAGGATCGGGTTCAAGAGTGAACACTAGTGTAGCTTGCGAACTGAGTGAACTAATCCTGGCCATACACGTGTGTAGATCAATGGCCAGGATTTGATGTTGAAATACACTAGTGTATTTTACGATTTGATGTTGAGATCCTGGCCATACACATGTGTAGATCAATGGCCAGGATTTGTTCACTCAGTTCGCAAATACACTAGCGTTCACTCTATAACCCCACCCTATATATATATATAGGATTAGGTTCAAACGTGAACAAAATCCCAAGAGTGAACTGCGTGAATTGATCTGGACCATTGATTATTACGATCTTGATTATTAAATTGAATGGCATGATGGTAATTATTTGATTAATTGTTACTATTTAATTAAATGAATAAGGGTATATGTGTAATTTCCATTTTAAATTGATTGCATTAATCTCGTTCTCTCTCATAAATCAACATATTCAAACCTTATTCAACATCCAGCTTTCTCTCTCAAAACAAACCCTCATCTCAGATCTCGCCGGCATCAAAACAACCATTCGTCTCAGATCTCGTCGGCATCGAAAACAAAAAAAACAGGGCCAACTTTCTCTCTCTCTCAAAACAATCCCTTGTCTCAGATCTCGCTGACATCAAAACAAACACTCGTCTCAAATCTCGTCGGCATCGAAGACAAGAACTCCGGCGAACCCCACCGGTGACAATCGTGTAGCGACCAGAGGTAATAATACAATCAGCCCACTTTTTTTAGTTTCTGAATGAAAGTCACTAGATCCCGATGGTTAACTGAAATCACTGGGCTTGTTTTTTAAGTAATTGATTAGAATAAGTTTTATTTTCATAACCTCTGTATTGCAAAGAAAAGGAAGATAGAATTTCGTTTGCATATTTTTATTTTTTACTTTGGGCCATGGGTTGTCAGATAACCCTAAGAATCAAAGGGTTTAATGGATAAAACCATTTTTGAAAAATTTTCACATACTGTTTTCAAAATTAAATTAGTTGCTCTTTCTTTGAATAATCTAACCTCATATATGATGTTTAGAATTTAACATTTCGTTGGACCAAGATCAAATATATAAATGATATATGTATTTTTTTTTTTGTTATAAATAAAAGACTTCGTGTATTTTGTTTGAAGAAACTACTAAGTATATTTTATCTATTTATTTAATGCATGACAATGATGAGAACTAATTATGTTTCGTGTTTGCAATTAAGGTATGGACTCTAAACAACTTATGTGTACGGGTTACGATTCCGTTTTACGTTTTGAACTTTTTCGATTGATGGTTGTTTACTACTGAATGAAAATGATTGTTTAAGTTAAATGATTAGTGAATATGATGAACTTGTAATATTAGGTTACTGATTCTCATTGTTGAACTTGTAATTTACAAATTCACGTTATATAATGATTGCAAAGTATTAGTTGCTGAGTTTTTTTGTTCAATTTTTTGATTTAGCTCTGTTTTTAATGCGATGTACACATGTGTATTTTGATTTTGCTCTGTTTCTAATGCGATGTACACATGTTTATTCTGATTTGTTTTGTTTTTTAATGTGATGTACACATGTGTATAGCGTCTGTTTTTTTGTGATATCTCAGATTTTTTTGTGTATTGAATGTGTAAACTTGTTGATGTACACTTGTAAATTATGCAAAGTATTAGTTGCTGAGTTCTTTTTGTTCAATTTTTTGATTTTACTCTGTTTTTAACGCGATGTACACATGTGTATCCTGATTTTGCTATGTTTTTAATGCGAAGTACACATGTGTATTCGTATTTTGCTCTGATTTTAATGTGATGCACACATGTGTATAGCGTCTGTTTTTGTGATATCTCATAAATTTTTGTGTATTGAATGTATAAAGTTGTTGATGTACACTTGTGGATTATGCAAAGTATTAGTTGCTGAGTTTTTTTTATGCTATTATAGGAGTTGTCGTTAACGAGAAAAGTGGAGATGGAAGGTCGATAAGGATGATTCACGTATGAGGTCGATAAGGATGATTCACGTATGTTTGTTTGCTTGGTCGATAAGGATGATTCAGCATACAACGTGGCAAATAGTTGTAAAAGATTATGTTTTTTTTGTTTTTCCGATTATGCTGGGTTTATTGTTTTCACGAAACTGGAACTTGTAATTGTATGTTTTTTTGTTTGGTTTGGCAAACATTATGGAACTTGTAATTTGTTAAATATAAAATAGTTTTACAGGTATTGTTTCTATGTATGTATTATGTAGCTAATTACACATATGTACGATGCTGAGTACACATATGTACTGTTCTATTAATATTCAAGTACACATGTGTATACCGTTGAAATATGAAGGTCACGTGGATCTTAAATATCAAAATTTGAATTCTGGTGATAAAATCTGAAATAAAAATTGAAATTGAAATCTTGTGATTTGTTGTTTGTTTTGATAATTATCTTATTAAAAAATAAAAGTTGATGTGGATAATGAATTTAAAATAGGAAAGATGTAACTTAATTCAATTATTAAAATAATGATTTAAATCTAATTTTTTATATAATTACAATCCTACCCTTAACAACTAAAAAAGAAATCAAGGGTCCAGATCTGTTCACGCAGTTCACTCTTGGGAGGTTGTTCACGCTGGAACCCTACCCTATATATATATATATATATATATATATAGGAGAAGGATTCGTTAGGAACCACCCTTTATTGCGAGAACTGCGAAAACCAATGTGAACACAACCAAAAACACCTAAAAATAGCTAAAAAACACACAATTTTTTTTTAACATTTTTTATAAAAAAACTCGCTACTTTTAGTAGCCCAAAAAAATTTTTTTAATTTTTTTTCTACTAAAAGTAGCGATTTTAATGTAAAAAATACTAAAAAAAAATTGTGTGTGTGTTTTTTTTATATTCTTTTAGGTTTTTTGAGGGTTTAGTTTTTAGCTGGGGGGGGGGGGAGGGGGGTTTAGGTTTTTTTTTTGGGGTTTAGTTTTTAGCATTTAGCTTTAGGGGGGGGGGGGGAGGGGTTGGGGGGTTTAGATTTGGGGGGGGGGGTTAGGTTTTTTTTAGCTATTTTAGGTTATTATCACATTGGTTCTCGTTGTTCTCGCAATAAAGGTGATTCTCGCATGAACCTTACCCTATATATATATATATATATATAGTTGAAAAAGTATATCGTACATTACGGCTTAACGTACTTCACGTACGACAACGTGCGTGTTTTGTTATATAATATGCGTGATTAATGTTTTCAATATGCGTGATTATTGTGTTTCAACATGCGTGATTTTGGATTTTTGAGTTATAACGTGCGTAATTACATGTCGTACGTGATGTACGTTAAGACGTAATGTACGTTAACCTTCCTCTATATAGTTAGGTTCATTTTTTAACCTCTCCCTTATTTGTGAACTTAATGAACTCATCTTGACCATTGATTTATTTTTAAGATTACAAGGGTAGGATTGTCATTAGCAATTTAAACTCGATTTTTTTTATTTAATTATAAAGTAAAGTTAATATAGATTCATAAATATTAGTTACTGTTATATAACCGATTCCTATTTTCTTGTGATACAATTTAATCATCGTCTAATCAAAATTTCGATTTCAATATTCATCCAAAAATAAGATCGACTGGTAAATCATTTCCCAGATTTTTTCCAGAATCAATTTCTTCAACTGTCATCTTCTTTTAAATCCGGTCATCTTTTTATCAAAGTTCCAGTGATGATACGCTATAGAGATTGCTAATATTTTTACTTTTAGGATTGCATAATCATTGACTCATTTTTCAATTGGTTTTATTTGGTTAAAGTCTCACTTCGCAAACCATCATTGAAGCGATTGAAGTTCTAGGTAAGAGAATTATTTTGTATTTAAAATTGGTAACTAGGTTTTAAATATTATTCTAAAACTGTTTCTAATCAAAGATTGCAACAACAAGAATAAGCAAATTTAATATATGCTTCTGACTTTCTAGTCAATGATTTAACCGGAAATAAAGAATTTCGGATAACCACGATTCATTAGTTTTCACCTTCACCACAAATTTAACATATCTTTATATAGTCTCACAAAAGAAGGATCTACTGGGCTCATATTTATTCTTAATTCATTATATTTATTAATTTTGCTTAGTCATTTTACTGATTGGTTTATTGTGCTTATCTACATTTTTTGTAGTGGTATATCTTGAAAGTGGTATAATAGTTCAAGAGGACCACTAATTCAATATATAATGAATCAATTATCGGGTGTGTTAGAACATGTGACAAATTACGTACTTTTAGATGTTGTATATTTTCTATACATGTGTTCTTGAAGTATTAATCGACTTGTTAGTTTTGTTTTTCGTGTTAATGTATAATTTACATTAACAATATAACAGAAGACTTGCATTTTTAGTTGGAGACGATGATGGTGGCAGTGGTTGGTTCGTAACAGAGCATGTGAAAGTAATCGGAAAAATCAACATTCGTTCAAAACGAGATATAAGTGGTGCAACAGACATAGGCTATGAAAGTGTTTTGATGTGTATACGTATATATAATTTGTAGTAATTTTATTTGTTTGGAACATGTTTGATGTAAGTACATACATATACATTGTGTTAATCTGACTGTTTTTGATAATGTACACATCTATACTACTTTAATAAGCATATAGGAAGGACAGAAATGGTCATTTGCCACTTTACAACCATTTGAAGCCCATTGTGCAACCTTTTAAGCACAAAGGTGTTGAAAAATCCTTCAACACACGCGGAGCAGCTCATACAAACTAACCGGATCTCTTTGACCCGTTTTACCCAAATGGATCCAATATATACCTTCTTTCACTAAATCTAAACCCTAATATTCATTTCATTCACATCCGCCCCCATCCTTCTTCTTCTTCTCTCTCTCTCTCCCTCACCAGACGCGGTTCTAGGGTTTCAAAACCAGGCGCTCCAAGATCAAGATCTAGGGTTTCTATGTGATGAATCTCTTTACATCCGACACCAGATCGACTTCCTCATTATCATCACCACCATTTCTAGGGTTTCTTTACCAGTCGCTTCAAGATATACGCTTCCTCAGCGATGAATCTCTCTAGATCCAACACCAGATCGACTGGTTTGACCGCTCGGTATCTTTCTTTTTACAGTATCTTTTTTTTTTGTTATTTGAATCGGATATGTGTAATATTTCAGATCTGCCGTTGAGTTGTTCGTGTTAGGGTGCACCGGATTAACCAGATGTGGTATGTGTTCTGTAGTTTAGTATTTTTTTTCTTTAAAGAAGTTTGTATTTTTAATTTGAAGTTGATTATTGTGTTTATCTTGCAAGTATCATCTGGAATTTGAATCGAATCTGTGTAATATTTCAGATCTGCCGTTGAGTTGTTCGTGTTAGGGTGATTTTTGTAGCTGATTTTGTTTGTAGCTGTTTATCTTGCAAGTATCATCTGGTATGTTTGTAGCTGATTTTGTTTGTAGCTGATTTTTTTGTAGCTGATTTTGAGTTTGTTTTGTTTGTTCTGTTATAGATGAAGATGGAGCGGTGGAGATACCATCGACTTAGATCTACCTTACCACCGTCGAGCCAGGTACTTTTTTCTGCTGAAATTTCTCAGATCTACCGTCATTTTTTGAGGATTTTTTATGAATATTGACAGATCTGAGGTTACACGACTTGCAGATCTGAGTTCTTAGAGGAATATTGGCAGCCCGGATCTGGTATGTTTGTAGCTGATTTTGTTTGTAGCTGATTTTGTTTGTTAAAGATCTGGTATGTTTGTAGCTGATTTACATGCTTATGTTACTTATTATGTTTGTTACAGATCTGGTATGTTTGTAGCTGATTTACATGCTTATGTTACTGATTATGTTTGTTACAGATCTGGTATGTTTGTAGCTGATTTACATGCTTATGTTACTGATTTATGTTTGTACCTGTTCTGGTATGTTTGTAGTTGATTTACATGCTTATGTTACTGATTATGTTTTTACCTGATTATGTTTGTTACAGATCTGGTATGTTTGTACCTGATTATATTTGTAACAGATCTGGTATGTTTGTAGCTTATTATGTTTGTTACAGATCTGGTATGTTTGTAGCTTATTATGTTTGTAGCTTATTAGGGTTGGATCCTGTGAGTCTAAAGGCTCTATTCTATTATATGGGTTTTTGTTTTAAGTTTGTTAAGGTATCCGGTGCCGCAGCGGGCGGAAAGTTATGGATGCAGTGAACAGTATCATGTTGGCTGGAGATGGTTAATTTCAGCAGTTGCAGGTAAATTTATTATTGTTTGGTTTTGTTAAAGTGATCAATAGATTTTTGGCTACACTTCAATGACAACTGACTTCAAGTCTCATGTTTCTTATGTAATCAGGTAAGATCAATCAGGATGGGCGGCTCCTATGCATTGGGTCTCTGTGGGGTTGCATGTGGGAGGAATGATCTATTTTATGAGATTGGCATTGGTGCTCCTTGGTATGGAACTCCTTTTTTGTTTCCGTTTATTGAAATGGCAATTTTAACCAGTTCATTTTCGAAAGGGTAGATTCCGGTTATGTTTTATCTTCAACGGGTCAATTGGGTAACATAAAAAAAGTGTATCTAAAACGGAAGTCAGTCAAATGGCTCAAGAGTCGCTCAAATTGTATTTTCATTTTTCGATGCATAAGGTCCTAAATCGTCTTTTAAAAGGGATCAGATAGTTATTAAAATAATATATTTTTGCAATCATATTTTCATATTTGACACCAATTATTTTTATAAAATTTTTATGTTCTTTGACAAAGGTGTTTCAGGTCAACCCCATCCATACAAAAAAAAATTACCCTTTTGACCAGTAACTCAACTAACTCATTTTGACACATCTAACATTTGTCCTTTTACATTGCTATTTTCTTTGCATTTTAGGGAAAACTACGAGCAACTCCAGCAAACCCTGATGTTTTCTTTGCATTTTAAGGGGAACATGGGTGCTTCTCTCCCAGGGCATACAAAACTCAGGTTATTGGCGGCCGCTCGCCAGATTTAACATATAAAAAAAACTTTATATGTTAAATGTGGCGGGCTGCCACCAATAACCTGTGTTTTGTATGCTCTGTAGAGAGATGCGTCCATCTTCCCCCTAAAATGCAAAGAAAACCTTAGGCTATTGAACCCGCCGCAAGTCGAAACCGACAACGAATCAGGTTAAAACTCTAAACAGCTTTGCACTTGCATCAAATTATAACTCTTTTTAATAAACTTTTTGAATTTAAAGTAAAAATTGATTTAAAGTAATGAATTAGGTTAAAACTCTAAACAGGTTTGCACTTGCATCAAATTATAACTCTTTTTAATAAACTTTTTGAATTTAAAGTAAAAATTGATTTAAAGTAATGAACCAGGTTAAAACTCTAAACAGGTTTGCATTTGCATCAAATTATAACTCTTTTTAATAAACTTTTTGAATTTAAAGTAAAAATTGATTTAAAGTAATGAATCAGGTTAAAACTCTAAACAGCTTTGCACTTGCATCAAATTATAACTCTTTTTAATAAACTTTTTGAATTTAAAGTAAAAATTGATTTAAAGTAATGAATCAGGTTAAAACTCTAAACAGGGTTGCACTTGCATCAAATTATAACTCTTTTTAATAAACTTTTTGAATTTAAAGTAACAATTGATTTTAACTAATGAATCAGGTTAAAACTCTAAACAGCTTTGCACTTGCATCAAATTATAACTCTTTTTAATAAATTTTTTGAATTTAAAGTAAAAATTGATTTAAACTAATGAATCAGGTTAAAACCCTAAACATCTTTGCACTTGCATCAAATTATAACTCTTTTTAATAAACTTTTTGAATTTAAAGTAAAAATTGATTTAGTTTTTTTATGACAAAAAAATTGAACAGTAACCTGTCAGAAAGACTTTCGAAACCTTTTTCAGAAACCTAACTCCTGATTTTACAGTTGAACAGTTGACAACCTTTCAAAGACTTTTCACAAAAAGTCTTTGAACAGTTGACAAGCTTTCAGAATCCAAAATATATTTTACTGCTACCCTTTTTGAATTTTTTTACTGACGATGACTGTTCAAATACAGCTGTAAAAGCAAACACTGTTCGGATTTGTCAGAAAGGAAGCATGCTTGGAAGTCTATAAATTCAACTACATTCATCACAATTCATCACAACTCTGCAAGCACTCAACTTAGATACTAAAACCTTCAAATTGTAAGTCTTGCGTTGAACTTCATCCTACTTTTGAATCTTACATCAAACCTTCGAAACATCAACCTAACATCTTCTATTTTACTTCGATTTCAGAATATCAATCAATACTCAAAACGTCTGGGTCTTGCGTTGTTTCTCGACTCTTCACATCAAGGTCTTACATTTTTTTTCGGCTTTTTACATCAGGCTCTTGCATTGTTGTAAGTTTACTCACATTTCTTGGTTACTTTTTCACTTTTAACTGTCGCATTATTTTAGTTTACATGTATTATTTCTATGCATTTTGCTTCTGTATTGTTTCTATGCATTTTGCTTCTGTATTGTTTTGTAACATGTATTATTTTAGTTTACATGTGTTGTAAAATAAATGTTAAGTATAGACTTTATTGCTTCTGTATTTGTTTTGTAACATGTATTATTTTAGTTTACATGTATTATTTCTATGCATTTTGCTTCTGTATTGTTTAACCGTGGCCTTATACACTTAATGTTGAATATTGAATATATTTTGCTGTAAAATAGAAGAGTTTAAGCTTCTTTGTTTTTCTTTTTTTTTTATGTTTTTTTTTTCATAGTTTGGTGTTTTACTTCCTATGATATTTCTCTTATTTTGCAATTGGTATAAATTCTAGATGTGAATGATTCTTGACTAGGTATGTAGCTGGTCTTGTATTATAACAAATGTGCCATAATACTTTGTGATTTCTTCATTTAAGAACAGTTTTTTTATAATTTCAGGATTAATAAATGATTTTGTAACTTTGCAATATGATTTTAGTACACAAACCATAATAAGTTATGTAGTGCATTTATGAAATATAGTTACTATTTTCGTTGTGTAAAGTTATCCTACAAAAACATACTTGCATGAACTTCAAGGCTATTTTCGATGTGATACATTAAGCATCAGTAATCTCAATCGTAAGATTTATTTTTTAGAAGTATAAAAAGTAAGTAGTCAAATAAATTGGATACTCTAAATTCAAGTATTATCTATTTGTTTTTTTAGTATGTTTTTGAATACTATTGTTTGACGAAACTTTGTTACACGAGTTAAAATATCAAATTTACTATACCTGTCCCGTTCATATTTTGTTGATAAAAACTAACAAATAACGAGTATCGCATTACAAATTGGTCCCGTCCCGTTCATATTTTGTTGTTTTCGGTTTCCAATCGAATAATGAGTTTAAAAAACGATAATTAACTGATGATCCGAACTGCCATTTCTTTTGGTAAAAAAATAATATAAATCCAGTAAACATTTTAGTTAACTTTGATGTTAAAATTGTTACAATAAAAATTGCATTTTTCAGTTTACAGAATCCTTATGTTTGAGTTTACTTTGATGTTAATTTTTAACATGGTAAGAAAATTGATCTTTATATCCAATAAAAATTGTATGTTTCAGTTTACACAATCCTTTTTTTTATATTTAACCAAACTATTTTTATTTCTTTTAAAATTGATCTTTATATCCATCAAAATTGTATTTTTCAGTTTACAAATCACTCCAAACACATATTAATTGAGAGGTATGGGTGGTGGTTATCCAATTCCCGTTGAACCACAAGGATCAACAAACCATGGACGATCATCCCGTCGCCATTTAAACCTTCCTGATTCAAACCCTCTAACTTCAAACCCTAAAGTTAGAAACCCTTTTCGTCCAGTGGCAAACCCACCTCCGGTGTCAACCCCACCTCCGGTTTCAACCCCACCTTCGGTTTCAACCCCACCTTCAGTGGCAAACCCTCATCCGTTGACAAACCCTGAACATGATGATCCATTTGGTTGGACGGATGAAGAGTTGAATTGGGCGTATGACTATACCTTCGCTCAACTACAATTTGGTGCAATACAAATTGAGGAGGGGTGCCATCGTCCGGTGGCAAACACTCCTATACTGCCTATGCATTCTCCACCTTCAAACCCCCCTTATGTGGAAAACCACAGTCAAACACAAGAACTACCGACCTGGGCTATAGGGTACGAAACTGACCCTGGGGCGGTTTACGAACCACCATTGGATGAAGAAATGGTTTGGGAACCTTAGAACAACTTTGATAATGACTGTAGTTTTTTTTTTCTCGAATTAGTTTGAATCTTAATTATGTAACTTTTAATTATGTATTAGTTTAAATTTAAATTTGTTGTTGTTTAATTTTAATCATGTTTTAGTTTAAATTTAAGTTTCAAGAGTTTTTATTTATTTAGTTAACTAACATTGAACACCTAATAGGATATGTCTGATCATTTTTCCGTTGAAGAATTTTCATCATTGAGAAATGATAGAGCATGGTATAATATAATCTTTGTTAAGGTGGAGTTTATTTGGCATGACGTCGATGAAAAGAGATTAGTGGTTATTTTTCTTGATCAACACGTAAGAACATTATTTTAATTTACTTTGTGTTATACGAGTAAGCGTTTTTCCACCACTAAATTTCTTTTCTTTTTAGAGACAAAAAATTGTTGCGTTCGTCCCACAACATTTGATACACATTTATAATGACGCGGCATTGATGGGTGGTTTTTTTTCCTTGAATCATTTCCAAATTGAGAATCTCAACTATCATGAGTACCCAAAGTACCAGAATTACGTGTTAGTTTGGTCCGAGAAAAAAATTATCATCAACGAATATACAAAGCTTTCTTCACTTATGCTTACGATTCCAAGGGGTGCTTCTTTATATCCATTGGTCCCTTCCATTATAGAATTGAAGCATGACAGGAGAACTCAAATGGATATTGTTGGTACATATAAATTCTCTATCTATATTTTTTATTAAATATATAAAACTTTATATATGTATGTATAATATGGTGTATACGATTTGACTGATTTTGTTATAGATGTGGTTGGGAGAATAATAGAAGGCAAACGTGATCGATGTTGTTTTGAACTTTCTCTTCAAGATAAGACGAAAGTTATTATTTATTATTAACATATTACAAACATAATATTTACATTATATGTAAGAAAATATTATTATTAGAAGAACTTTAACCCAAAATCGTAATATACAGTGGTCACACAATACAATTGTTTTTGTCTGCCCTGAAGCCTTCCGATGTTATACGTTCCATTCGAGCCGTGCAACAAAGGTCTATCATATATGTATCACGTGTCAAGTTGGTTCATCTACCAGATAGTATGTTATGCTTTACACATGAACATTCTAAAAATTAGTTAGATTTAATGGCTCATGTAATTTAATAAAAGTTATATTTTATTTGTTATTTCAGTTAATATTTTGAAGTCTACGGAGTTGAGTACGATTACGTACGAACCAGATATGGTCGAGGCACGGGATATTTAAATTATGGATCGTTATCCAAGTTTGTGTTTAAGTTAGAAACATTTGGTGTTGTTATATGTTTAGTTGTTGAATATTAAAGTCTCTCTTGGTGTTTCGTGTTTTGCTTTTTGTTTCCCTCATATTGAAGTAATTGTAGAAGTATACTTTACTTTGTTATTACAAGTATGTTATATTACTTGATTTACATGTAATGCTTACACCTATTTTTCACCAAACTATATTCTTCTTAGATTGGACAACTAAATAGTCATTATCTGTGTTAAATGAAGGTATAACCATGGCTGACCTTCCTGTTCATACAATCGTGTTTGAAATATTAATGAGGGTGCCAGCGAAGGATGTAGGTCGCTATAAGAGTGTATGTAAGCAATGGCATGCGTTACTGTCAACACAAGATTTCGTAAGGATACATTGTTCTCGCTCATTAGTTTCATCTAACCAGAGAGTTCTACTAATTGACGACCTAACATGCTCTGTTCATCCGATCATCTCTAAATGTTAGTGGTTTGCCACCTCATAAGCTTCGTTTAAAAATTGGATGCCCAATAATATTGTTACGTAATATCGATCCATCACATGGCCTGTGTAATGGCACGCGGTTGATATGTAAGGGTTTCATGCGAAATGTTATTGATGCGGAAATTGCAGTCGGTCAACATGCCGGAAAAAGAGTTTTTTTGCCAAGAATCCCTCTAACCCTTTCTGAAGATGACATGTTCCCATTCAAGCTGAAAAGAAAACAATTTCCAATTCGACTTAGCTTTTCCATGACGATTAATAAAGCTCAAGGTCAAACAATTTCGAACGTTGGTATTTATCTACCGGATT
>JARYGA010038424.1:0-43605 GCA_030545235.1 Helianthus tuberosus
TAGATGGTGATTAAAGACATAATCTAGCAAGTTGAGGGGATGATTATGTTAGAAATCAAAGTAATCATCCTTATGTAAAAGCATGAACTTGAAAGATTTAATGTTTTCTTGAAGTATGATGATCAAAGTGTGATATAAGTCTTGTAAACATATGATTTTAATAATGATTTTTTAAGAAACCAAGTTAAAATACAAGATTTACATAAACTTGGTTCTTAAAGAAATTAATCACATTTTTAGTGGTTAATCAAGTGTAGGATCATGTATTTAACAAGAAAAAACTCAAGAAGAAATATTTTTTGAAAAATGATTTACAAGTTGTAAACATCTAAATCCTTCAAGAATGATGTTTTTAAATAAACAACCACACTTTAAAGGGTAACTAAGCTTACTAAACACACTAGTAAGTTACTACAAATTTTTATAAACTTTCAAGTTAAGTATTCGAGTATGAATACACCCATCCTTGGGGAATTATTACATGTACAAATACATAAATGTGACAAGTTAAAAATATATTATTTTAACTAATTTTCTAAAATTGAATAAATATAATTTAAGTTAAAATATTTATTATTTTAACAAATAATTATAACTTGGAATAATATTGATGACACAAAGAAACGTAACTCAAAGACACTAATTAAGACTAAGTCAAGGCATGACCCGCCCGTCTAATAAATCGTAGTGCGTATGTAGGTAGTCGTGCACACTAGGAGAAGCTTTGGGTTACATTGGATTCGAAGAACGCAAGACTGTGAGTTCATGTCCCCCTTTTCTTTTAACTGTTTTCAGTTTTATAACTTCGAGGGTGAAGTACATGTTACAAATTGTTTACAAACGATTACATATGGTATGGTTAGCTAAGGAAGGTACTGCTAGATCATGTGAGTGGTGGGTACAACGCTTAAGACCATTAATCCTCGTAGTAGGACCGAGGGACATGAGTGATAGATCTATTTGGGTGTTGCGAGCCCCACCCTTGAGGACCGGGATTTAGCCCATAAGGTGACTATGTCTTACAGCCGGAAGCCCGGTACAAAATCCGCTAGGATTGAGCCTTCCTGCATCACGTCACACATATTAATGGCCTTGCAAACCATTAATTGATATGTTTTCCTTGTTGCTTTCATACCAGGGTTTTGCAAATACATACTTACAATGATTACCAAGTTTATTCTAGCTCACATACAAAACACATGAACTCGCTCAACTTTTTGTTGATGTTTTCAAACTACATGTATTTCAGGAAACTAAATGTGGATCTGGCGGGCGCTGAAGTTTTCAAGTCATGTCTTTAATAAAAGATGTCATCCGGAGTCGAAGGGTTTGAGATATGTATTTTATCTTGGATAAGATACATGGCTCAAAACCTAGTTTGTTTGTGTCTTTTGTGAAGTCCTGTTTGGAACTTAAAACCTTGTTGGTATTGTATTTTAAAAATGAAGTCTGTGTTTGGATTTTAAGACAATGTTGTTTGTAATGTTTTAAAATTATCTATGGATGAACATCTTGGGTTTTATCATTTAGCTGTTTGTTATGGTTGAATGCAATGATATTAAGCAAGTCACACATAATCACGCTTCAGCAAAAGTCAGGGTGTGACAGTTTGGTATCAGAGCTTCGATTGTAGCGAACTAGGATTCCTTCTCGAGTCTAGACTACAATCATTAGGGCTCTCACGAAAATATTTTTACAACATGTTTTCATTGCATACACAAAACGCCCAGATCCATGGAACAAACGTTTTACAAAAGGAAAGACAAGAAACACGATTGCAAGGTCACATTGGTGGTTTAGTCTGGGGTAGACTAGGAAAGATAGAAAAAGATTTCATGAAAGATAATGTGAATACATGATCGAGTGATAATTGTCTTGATTGCATACTAAGTGTTAGTGGTTAATATATGTGCACATGTTATGATTGTTATGTTACATGCATCATGTCTTCTTCAGAGAGCGGATTATCAGACATTGATGACCCTATGGCTATCATCTCAGATGATGAGATTGCACCTGAGCCAGAGATACTTATGTTAGACACTGAGAGTGATCCTGACATGCTATCCGATGACGAGGACGACTTCCAGCCGTTCGCGTTGCCCGAATTTGGCGATGATTTACCCCTTGCTGATGGTTTTCCTGACGAGGATCCTTTTGTCATTCCCATTCCAGTCCATGATCACCTCATCATTGGTCATCCCGATGGTGAGCACATCGTGGCTCCGATCCTCGATCCTGTTCCTCTCATGGTCATTCCTCCCGATGATTGGCCTTTCGACGATTTATTTGATGATGATGTTGATTTGTTTGTTGATGGTCCTCCTGTTGATGCCCAGGGTGATGGAGAGATAGATGAGGATGTTGTTGCTATCCCACCTCCTGAGATTCCTGTTGTTGAGATATCCTCTGATTCCAGCTTGTACTCCGTTTCAGACTCCTTTGAGTCTGTGACGTCTTCAGCTTTACAGGCGGTCGGATTACAGCGTTATGCTACTGATTCTGATGATGATACTGCTATGTCAGCTGCACCATCTCCTCCACACGACCCCGAGCCTGGTCCTAAGCCAGATCTTGTTCCTTTTGATCAGCCTGATGTTGCACCTGCTGATCCTGAGTCGATACCTGATCATGACCCTATTCCTTTTGGTTTACCAGACATTGTACCTCTCATTTCCGACCCAGTTCCTGCACCTGTTGACCCTCCTTTTGTTGAGCCATTTATTCCTCCACCCGCACCCGCTGATGTTGCTACTCTCCCTCCTGTAGAGTCCGATGTCCATCGCACCGACTTACCTATCGTTTTCTTACAGGACATCCCTACACCCCGTCCAGGGGAAGGTACTTTAGGTCAGCACCCGCATGACGATCCTTTTGCTTCAGCAGCTTTTTCTCAGATCCCTCAGTCTGCACCGTTTGCTCCCTTCACTTCTTCACCACTTGATGAGCCATTCTGATGGTTCCCGCCTTACTCTATGCCAATCTCAAATCCCTACCATCCCTCTCATTTTGTTGGCTACACACGGGATGAGCTACTTTTATCGCTTCAGCTTCAGTTAGAGATTATGAGTCGTAGAATTTTGTAGCTTGAGCTGACTCCATGTCCCCTACCGTGTCCTTGTCAGCCTACTTTTGTTCACCCACATTCATCACCATCCCCTTTTGCACATCCACCTGCTCCTCTTACTCCTTTTCCAGAGTTTGATGCTCAATTCCTTACTGTCGAGCAGCAGATCAGTTATTTACTTCATCGTGTATATGAGCTTGAGGAGGAGCTTGCGCATGTTCAGAGCTTGCTTTTCTTCCCTCCTCCTCCACCATCAGCATAGTTGGTTTTTGGTCTTATGCAGATTGCATTACTTTTGGTGAGAGCACCACTATTGAGCCGAGATTGTGAAGACTTTTGAAGACCACTTTTTGACTATATGACTTTTGTATATTGACAGACTTATTGGACGAGGGTAGTGTGACCCTGTGTCCCTTTTGATGTGATACACTTGTAAACAATGTAAATGTGGTCGATGATTTATGAAAGCTCAATCGTCATGTTCTCACTAAACACGTTGTTGATTTACATGTTTATGCTATGATTGTGTTATTGTATGATTGCTTGCTATGATAAATGCTATTATCTATACGTACTATATATTTACTTAGCGAATAAGACCTGACCCATCCGATCTTCTTCCTAGAAGAAGATGCCGCCACGAAGGAACACCGACACCAACAATCCTCTGCCGACGACCGAAGCGGAATTACAGGAACGCATCTCACAGGCCATCGCACACCAGGAGGCCCTTCGCTCCTAACGGCTGTACCTACAAGCAGTTTTTGGACTGCAAGCCTTTGAACTTCGACGGTACTGGAGGTGCCGTAGCTTTTGTGAGATGGGTTGAGAAGACGGATTCTGTTCTGCGGATGAGTAAATGTGGCCAGAGCATCAAGTCACGTACATTTATGGATTGTTTTTAGATGGGGTGTTGGATCTGGGTTTGGTTTTGATTGTATTTTACGTTTGAAATAAGATGGAAATGAATGAGTTGTGTAGCGGAATTAAGATGGAAACAAACTTTGCATACAATCAAATGAGAGTATTGCTTTGATCAAAACACTTTTCACTATGAACCGAAAGATTGAATTTAATTTCAACAACGATTACAAAGTAATGCTTGATACAAACTCCCCCTCAGCCAGAGCTCAGTGTTTGTTCGTGCAAAGAAGACGATTGTTGCAAAGAGCTAATAGAACAGTACAGAGCACTGTTCTATTTATAGGCACTAGCAAACCACTGAGCATCTAAGCTGACGTCACCATGAAAGTGACATCTAACCTCCTAACAAACTCTAACCTCTGATCTATACAAACACTGCTATACTAACTACTGCTTATTACATTACATAACATAAAGACAGAGTAAACAACTGCTGCATCCCTCCACTGCTGTGAACCCAGCAGTACTTGTCCGGATCAGCAGTGCTTGAAACAAGGCAGTAGATTGAGCAGCAGAGCTTTAGTCTTTCATCAGGTCTTTACTTGATCAGCAGTTTGTAGATCAGCAGATTGCAAGATCAGTAGATAGGAGGTCAGCAGATGTTGAATTCACTTTCAAGGGGAGAGACTTGTATGTAACATCTGCTTATTCTGGATCCACTCCTCTGACCCAGTTTTGGCTTTAATTATCTGTTCCTCGGGTAGGGTTCAATCCCAACAATCTCCCCCTGGAACAGATAATGCCAAAACTCTTCATTATTGTGGAATTCTTTATTGCCTCATCAGCAGTTCCCTTATCTGACCTTTAAATTATAGTTCAAAGTCTAGGGCATCTCTGTTATCATCATCCCTGCTAAGTGGAAGATCAAGGAGATCCTGCAAATCTTCAAGACTCAGGCCAAGAGCTTGTTCCCTTTATATTTTCTTCACTTCTCCACCAGACCTGAGCAAAGTCAATACGTAGGTCTGTTTGTTAGTTTCCCACTTTTGTATTTTTGAGCCTGGTGGGTTTCTTGGGAGATTTTTATTTGAAGAGGTGTTTGGTGAGGCTGGCCTATTCATGACTGACTGAGCAGTACTTGCAGATTGTTCCAATTCAAGATCTTCTTTTATCATTAATTTAATGCCCTCTTTTACAACAGCATCTCCAGCTTTTAGATCTTGAATTGTTTAAGCACTTGACTGGTTTTGACTCCTTCTTTTGTAGATGGCAGCACCAGCTGGAGCAGTGGTTCTTTTGACTTGCAGCTTTGGTGGTCTTTTTGAGACCTCTGCTTTGGAGTAGTCAGGCTTTTGTGGAACTGTTGGATATTTCTTTCTGAGTTCCTCTAACCTTTTGTAGGTAGCCCTGACCCTATCTTCTCCCCACTTTGTCACTGAATTCTTTGACCCATAATCAGCTGCTATCAGCTCCTCTTTCATTCTCTTCAACTCTAATGCTTTATCAGCTTCAAATTGTTTGAACTTTTCAGGAGGAGTCTGCTTGACCTTATTTTTGATCATTTCTTGAATCCTGGCTGCCTTTTTTTCAAGCTCAGGAATGGTCCAGTTTTTGTACATATGTTTCTCCCCCTTGTATTTCTTGTAGGTCATGATGTTCTCAATGTAGTCTTTTCTCAAGGACTCATCTGCCCTTTCTGAGATTTGCTGACATACATTCTTGGCAAATTGCTCCATAGTTCTGACCTGTGTGAGTAGAAACTGATAGTTTTGCTGAAATTCCCTATCAGATTTCCCTTGTTTATTTTTTATTGCGATATCCTCTGCTTGCTTGGCCTTGAGTTTCAAATATTCTTCAATATTGTTAGGCCTGGGATATCCTTCAACTGATGGCAAACTCCTTTTAGCTGGGTCATCCTCATAGTAAAAGGATTTGATTTCTTCCCTAACTGCAATGAGTTCCAGAGGAAATGAGACACCAGCAGGAGGTAATGGCTTTAGAATTTGAGCTGAAGAGAGAGGTATGGGTTTTGGAATTGTGACAAGTGATAGAGATTTTGAAGATGTTGGTGGTGGTGAATTGTCATCATCTTTAAGAATTAGTCTTCTCCTTTTTGTTTGAGGAGGGACTGATGATGTTTTGGGTGGAACAATGGTGGTAGATTTGGTGGCAGTGGTTTGAGATTGACTAACAGCTGTTGAAATAACTGGTGTTTCAACCACTGTTGTCATTACAACAGATGTTGTAACAACTGTTGTCTTCTGCTTTTTGGCAGGAGGTGATGGTGGTGAAATTGTTTTTGCTGGTGATGGTGGTGGTGGTAAAACAGTGGTTGTGGTGTGTGTTGAAGTGGTGTGTGTTGAAATGATAACAGATGTTGAAACCTCTGAAGTACCAGCAGTAGTTGATACAGCTGGAGTTACAACAGCTGTTTGGGTGGAGGTTTGATGCTGATGACTTTTGGATGGTGGTTTAGGAATTTGCTTTGGAATTCTGGATGGGATGGACTTAGGTTTCCTTTTTGTCTTAGGATTTTTAGTATCCTTTGACCCAGAACAACCCTGCGCATACAGCTCCATGAAGGCTCTTTTCTCCTCATTCCACCTTGAGATATCCTTTGCCATTCTATCACTTTTTACACTTGCTACTCCTTCATCAAGTGCTTCTTGGGTTGCATCAACCTTTTTACTACCATCTGGCACAGGAATTTTTCTGGTCATAGCATCCTTTTCAGGTTCAATGTAAAGACCATCATCTATTCCCTTCTTCTTCCACTCCTGAATTTTCTCCCCCTTTTTGGCATTATCTTCTGGAAGTTGATCAATGAAAGTACTATTGGAGGAGCAGTGCCAGTGGTTTTCAATAAATGGGCCTTGATTGCCTGAATATATGCTTGAGTGTTCTTGTACCTAGACTCCATTATGTTTCTCAGCCTTTTAACATGTAGTTCATGTTGCTGATCAACCATTTCTTTTTGTTGTTGGAGAAAAGGTTGAAAGAGGTTCCAGAGCTCATTTGTAGCAAATGCTTGTGGTGGAGCAGGTGCTTGAGGTGGAACAACAGTGGATTGCATCTTTTGTATTTTCAACACCTGTTGTAACATGTGTTTAATATCAGCAACAGATGTATCCAATTTGTCAACTCGTTCCGTCAAATCCTGATATTTTAAATCATCACCCAATTTAATGGGATCATCTGATTTCCCACTAACAGTGGTTTTATCAGTGGTTGAGGTAGGGAGTGTACTCCAAACACTAACCACTGATGCCCCTTTTTCTTGGTACTGGGGTCTTCTTCCTTCAACACTTGACAACCTTTTGATGTTGCCAGTTGGAAAAATAAATCCACTGGTGGTTGGCAGAGGTGCTATGTAAGGAATTGCCTCCAAGGAAGTCTTATTGATGTAACCATTGTCCAACTGTAAACCAGTGGGTTCAACAGTTGTAGTGGCTGCTTCACTTGGATTACCACCAAGAGTTACTTGTAACTCAAGGGGTGTAACCTCCTCAGGTTGTGTTGGTGGGTTAGCAAGGATTGATACATCAGACCCAGTCATGTGTTGAAGTATATTCTCATTGATAGGTGATTGAGAAGGACTGGTTAGTTCCTGGTTCAAATCAATTGCATCCAACAGAAGTTTGGTTAGTGTGGGAATTGTGGATGTGATGGTTGGTGTAGAAAGAGGATTTGCCCCGGGAAGTGAGATGTGGATGATGGAAACAAGTGCTTCCAGAGCATCATGATGTGGTGTCCCGATTTGTACAACCTGTTCTTTTTGTGAAGAAGCAGGAGGGGTTTCGGCTATGGGTTGAGATATTTGTACCAACTGCTGTGAGGAAGTAGCAGCAGTGGTTTCTTGTGACTTTTGTGCTGTCACTGGCAGTAGCTCTGGTATCTCATCCTCCATAGTTGCCTTTTTGATGGCTTTGGGGGGTTTTGAGTTTTTCTTTTTGTTGGCTTTTTGGTGATTTTAGGTGTGGGTTTCAAAACAGTTGTTCTGCTGCTTTGATCACCTTGAGCAGTGGGCTCAGCAGCAGATACCGGAGGAGCAGTGGTAGCTGCTAAATTCTGCTCAGGCACCTCTGCTTGTGTTTTGCAAGGTGTTAACATTCTTGTAAAAGTTTCAGCAGTTAAACTGTTCATTTGAAGATAATCACCTTGGTGTATTACAGCAACATCATCCTTACTGAATTTCTTTTCAAAATAATAACTTAAAAACCTTGGAAATAGTAAGAATGATTTTGTTTCAACATTATTAACCAAATCATTAAAGATTTCTCGAGAATAATTAAAATTTTCTTCTTGAAGAATAGCATATCCCAGATTTTGAATCTTTAATGGTATTTCATTAAAAGAAGTGGTTTTGTTTGAAACACACATTAGGAGGGTATGGAATAAAAACCTTGTTGCAGAAGGAAAGAAACCTTTTTGTAAGGTAGCTTTCTTCATCATTGTGTCTGCATACCCTCTCTCAATGAAGTCAATTTTTAACTCGTTTTTAGGGAAAGAAGTTTTACCTTGCTGATCCTCGAGTTGAAAGACTTCTGATATCGATTGTGGTGTGATTTGAACAGCTTTACCCTTTAAAGAAGAGTTAATGGCTACCACAGTTTCACCTTGTTTGTCAAGGGTTGCGTTTTTCCAAAACTCTCGTTGGGTTGCTAAGTAAATTGGTGCATCGGCTGTTAACAAAGTTTTGTACTTTGATTTAGCCATTTTGGCGATGATGGGGTCGAAAGCATCTGTGGTGCCGGGTTTTGTGAGAAGACCCAGAAGATTGTGAGATGTTTTGTGCGGAAGTTCAGTGGGATTGGCCTTTTGAGAGGCCGCTTTCGACGATGATTTGGAAGTGGGTTTTGCAGATGGCTTCGATTTTGTCATTTTGGAGATGATGATCGAAGAAATTTGTGAAGGAAGGTGAAGAAAAACTGCTTTGAGAAAAGAATTTTTGAGAATTCAATTCGACAGTAAAACCCTGTTTTTGGTGTGAAGTGGGGGTTTTATAGAGGAAAAAGTGAAGGCTGACGTGGCAGCGGTTACAAAAGTACTGACCACTATGTACTGCCCACATGCCAAACTCTGAAGAAGTGAAGGACAGTACTTTTATGAAAGTTACTGATGAAGGCAGTGGTTACAACGGTATAATGAAAGCAGTGGATGATTTTCACTATCAGTGGATAGCATATCAGTGGATAAGACACTGCTTTTGAACAACAGAGTTTATCAAGGAAATAAGTGGACAGAGGATGGCTTTCAGCAGTGGACAGACTTTGAAGTAGAGCAGACTTTTGAACAAACAGTGGTTATGGCAGACTTTTAAGGATTTCAATGAAAACTTCATTTTTAGCTATTTTTAAGGATGGATTTTTGATTTTCTGAAAATATTTTAATGCTTTTATTCACAGAAAAACAAGATTTTGCTTGTTATTCCATGTTTAGCATGCCAATCCTAGAGACCAAGCTTTCAAAGTGGCTGTATCTAGTGCTATTGTGAGCACATCTGCCAGCTGGTCTTTAGTTGGAACATGATGCAGAGAAATCAAACCTTTTTCATAGCAATCCCTCACAAAGTGATGTCTGATGTCGATGTGTTTGGTGGTTGAATGGGAAACTGGATTTTTGATGATATTTTCTGCTGCCTGGCTATCCAACATGAGTGGTGTCTTTAAGGCAGTGATACCAAAATCCAGCAACTGATTTTGAAGCCGCAGGAGTTGGGCTGTACAGCTTGCAGCAGCAATGTATTCAGCTTCAGCAGTGGATGTTGAAACAGCTGCTTCCTTTTTGCTTTGCCATGAAACTAAGCAATCACCTAGAAACTGGCACCCTCCTAATGTGGACTTCCTTGTGGTGTTACATCCAGCAAAGTCACTGTCTGAAAATCCTGAAAGCTTGATATTCCCATTAGCTGGATACCAGATACCAAGTGTGGGAGCACTTTTTATGTATCTGAAGATCCTTTTTACAGCAATAAGATTGGATTTTCTAGGGGCTGATTGACTTCTTGCACAAACACATGTTGCAAACATGATGTCTGGCCTAGATGCAGTTAGGTACAATAAAGACCCAATCATGCTTCTATATAGAGTTTGGTCAATCAGCTCATCCTTTTCATCAGACATGATAAGCTTATTTGTTGCCATGTGTGTGCTGCATGGTTTACAATCATTCATATCAAATTTGTTTAAAAGTTCTTTTGTATATTTGCTTTGATGAATGAAAGTACCATTTTGCATTTGCTGAACTTGGAGACCAAGAAAGCATTGCAGCTCACCCATTGCACTCATTTCAAACTCAGCTGTCATGAGTTCCCTAAACTCTTCACACATTTTGTTGCATGTGCTTCCAAAAATAATGTCATCCACATAAATTTGGACAATCATTAAATCCTTTCCTCTCCATTTTAGAAACAATGTTTTATCAATGGTACCTCTTTTGAAACCATTTGAGAGTAGAAAGGTGGAAAGAGTTTCATACCAGGCCCTTGGTGCTTGTTTCAGGCCATACAGGGCTTTGTTCAGCCTGTAGACATGATCTGGATAAAATGGATCCTCAAAACCTGGAGGTTGACACACATACACTTCTTCTTGAATTGTACCATAGAGGAAAGCACTTTTGATATCCATTTGAAACACCTTCATGTTGTGGTTGACAGCAAAGGCCAGGAACAGTCTTATAGCTTCCAATCTTGCTACAGGGGCAAATGTTTCATCATAATCAATCCCCTCTTCCTGTCTGTAACCTTGAACCACAAGCCTGGCTTTATTCTTGACAACAATACCCCTTTCATCAGTTTTGTTCTTGAAGACCCACTTTGTGCCAATGGGACTAACCTCTTCTGGCAGTGGTACAAGCTCCCATACTTGTTGTCTTTTAAACTGTTGGAGCTCCTCTTACATGGCTTCTACCCAGCTGTTGTCTTTCAGTGCCTCTTGGTACTTGACTGGCTGATGGAGTGATAGAAAACCAGCAAAAAGACAAATGTTTTGGGTTTGGCTTCTTGTGAGCACCCCTTTATTTATGTTGCCAATGATTTGATCAGGTGGATGAGATCTCAAGTAGATTAAATCTCCTTGGTATGGTATGATGGCATTTGTTGGTGAAGGCTGCAAATGTGTATCATCTGAGCTAACCACTGCTGGGGACTTTGATGATCCAGCAGTAGCTTCAAAAGGTGGTGGAATAGGAGGTAATGAAGTGGAAACATGCTGACTTTTATCCACTGTTTGGGGACTTTTTTCAGCAGTGTTTGAGGATGTGGAAGCAGTGGTTGATGGGCTACTTTGGTCAACAACTGTTGAGGTAGCAGTGGTTGAGCTTTGACAACTGTTTTGAACACCTGATGCTCTTCCCATTTTGGCAGACCTTTGAGGGATGATGATTTCATACCCATAGTCTGGTGTTGAATCCTCTGATGGACCTGCACTATTAGTCTTGACAGCAGTATTTTCAAAAGTAAATTTCTCAAGATCAAACAGATCTGCAGGATTTGCTGTAATTTTCATTGATGAAAGTTCATTGAACTTTACATTCAAAGTCTCCTCCACTGCCTTGGTCCGTGTATTAAACACTTTGTAGGCCTTGGCAGTGGTGAGTATCCCAGATGATAACCACAATCAATTTTGGCTGCAAATTTTGAAATGGAATCTTTTAAGTTCAAAATAAAGCATGGGCAGCCAAACACCTTGAAGTATGAGATCAGTGGTTTGATTTTATACAGAATTTCATAAGCAGTCTTTTTGTGCCTGGGGTTTATTAAAACTCTGTTCTGGACATAGCAAGCAGTGTTTACTGCCTCTGCCCAGAAAGTTAATGGCAAACCTGAATCAGCAAGCATGGTTCTGGCAGCCTCAATCAAAGTTTTGTTCTTTCTTTCAACTACCCCATTTTGCTCTGGTGTTCTAGGGATGTTGTAATGCCTTACAATCCCTTTCTTCACACAGAAGGCATCCAACTCCTTATTTTTAAATTCTGTGCCATTGTCACTCCTGAAGCTTTTCACTGGAAGGTCAAATTGCTTTTCAACCTGCGTCACAAAGTCTTGCAAAATGCGTGCAGTCTCATCTTTTGAGTGTAAAAAGAAAGTCCATGTAAACCTAGAAAAGTCATCAACAATAACCAAACAATATCTTTTCTTTTTGAGACTCATGACTTGAACTGGGCCAAACAGATCCATGTGTAGCATTTGCAAACACTGGGTTGTTTTGGACTCTTCAATGGACTTATGAGAACTTTTATGCTGTTTTCCTTTTAAACAGGAAATGCAATGTTCAGGACATGAAAACAATTTTTGTGGTAGGCCTCTTACCAAACCATTTTTTGAAATTTCAGTGATTGTCTTAAGATTTGTGTGCCCCAGTCTTCTGTGCCAAAGTTCTGCCTCTTTGTTAGAGGCAGCTGAGAACAGATAGGCATCAGCTCTGGGACACTCTTTTGACATATCAACAACATAAACATTGCCACTTCTTTGAGCAACAAGTTTTGTTTGACCAGTTTTTATTATTGCTTCAATCTTTTTGACCATTTCTGGTCCAACAATCCTACAACACTCCTTTGTGAAGAATGACCCATACCCCTTGTCACTCATTTGTGAAACACTCAGGAGGTTGAATTTCAGACTGTCTATCAGATTGACATTTTCAAATTTTACATTTCCAGACTGTACTGTACCAGACCCCAGAACTTTTCCTTTACTGTTATTCCCAAAGGATATATCACCCCCTCCATGAATTTTGAAATCTTTGAGTAGGGCTTTACATCCAGTCATGTGCCTGGAGCCTCCACTATCAACATACCAAAGGCTATCTAAACAGGCAGAAGCTCCCTGCACATGAAGTAAAAGAATTAGTTAATTAGGGTTTCCAAAGCCAATAAGGCTTTGGATGGGGTCTCAACAGTGTCTGGGATGGATACACATTGATGGACAGTGGTTAGGTCAGGGGTTTGGACAGTTTTGGTACTGTTTCTTGCTAACCACTGTTGGGGGTCTTGACCAATCACCTGTTGATACCCAAAAGGATGCATGTTCACTTTGGGTTTAGAGGGCCTTTTGTAGGCCTTATAAACGTGTGGAATCCTTTGGTAAGACTGTTTTTCCTTGCCTTTTCTGAACTGATTAGCAGGGGGTGCATCAGTAACCTGAACATCTCTTTTGACAGATGTTTGGTTCAGCTGTTTGAACTGGCACAAACAGTGGTTGGTTCTTGGTGAATTTAACAGATGATGTTGATGGACTCAAGGATGTTTTAGCAATGTACTCATTCTTTTTCACATCAAAGTTTTTGAGATACACACATGCTTGAGTTTTGTGGTTTGTTTTACCACAAACAATGCAGCTTTCAGCTGGAACAATGACACTTGTTTTGTTCAAATCATAAGCTTTTAAGTGGAAATAGTCTTTTGTTAGATGGTTCCTTTTCTCACAGAATTCACAAAACAAGTTATTGATCTTTTCTTTCTTCTTTCTCTTTTCGGACTCCTTTGCAGTAGAGGTTTTAACCTCTGTTGGGATGTCCTTGAGAGGAATGACTTTAGCTTTTGGAGCTTTAATACCATCAGTTGATGTAAATTCCATAGGCTTGAAATTTTCAAGAATATCACACTCATCAGACCATTTTGGTTTAAACTGATAATTTTCAAGCTCCTCAAAAGTAGAGGATCCCATTGGTCTGTCAAGTGTGATTTTGTTACCAAGTTTATCAGTGATTTTCACTTCTTGGCCATTCTTGTTTGTGGGGATAAACTCAGTTGTTACATCAGTGGTTTGAATAGATTTTTCAAAAGCAGTGTTTTCATCATCATGTTTTCTATAACCAACACGAAATTTTACATTGCTTTTAATTTGTTTTTCAAGCATAACCTCATACCCTTTGCATGATTCCACCCATTTTTCACAGGTGATCTGGGTGGACTCCAACTCCTTTTTGCAAACTTGGTATTTTTCTACCATAGTTTGGAGTTGAGTATTGGTTATGCTTTGCTCTTCTTTAAGACTGCTGATCTCTTTCTCTTTTTCAGTCAATTTGTTTTTAAGTTCTTTTAAAGAACTCTCAAATTTGACTTCATCAGTTAAGATTTTATTCCGAAGGTTTTCATTTACCTCTTTGATGTTAGCAAAAGCAATAATGCAATTGTCAGAACACCGTTTTTCAAGAACTTGAGGAGATACCTTGGCAGCAGCCATCATTGCACAATCACATTGATGATTTTCTTCATCATCAGCTCTTACTTCCTTCTCACCTGCTCTCTTTTCTTCCTCTACTTCTTTGTCCTCTTTGGACCATGGGTCTGTCAGTGGTTCAATCAGGGTTTCTGAATTTTCTCCCAGCAGCAATTCACCAGCAACTGCATTAACAACTGCTTCAGTCACCTCATCCACTGTTTCATCACTTAGCTGTTCACCTTCAGTTTCAATCCCCTCTAGTATTGACTCTAATGCCATCAAACAAAATTCATCATTAGAAGGTTCATTAGAAGCATAGAGTGCAAAATTTTCATCACTAAGCTCATCAGGCATGCTGCTCCAGTCAACAAAGCCTTGAGTGAAAAAGCTTTGCTGATCTGGTTGTACCACTGCTGGAGCAGCTGTTTGAGGTGCAACAGATTGCACTTGTGCCTGGGGGACAGGGGTTTGAACATATTGAATCTGTGGAACAGTGGTTTGGACATAATGCACAGGCACAAGGGCAGCAGCATAATGAGCAGTGTTAACATGAGCTGCAGGGGTATATTGGGTATAGTGCACAGTGCTTTGATTTTGAGGTTTGGGGTTTGAACTAGGATGAGTGATTATAGGACCAGTAGTTTGACTCCTGCATTCCCTAGCGAAGTGACCCAGCCTATTGCACTTGTAACATTTGATTTTCGATTTATCCAACCCAACCCTTAGATTCCCATGTAAACCTGGGAATTTCCGCCCTGTTCTTTTGTAGAATTTGCTAGTTCTAACACTGAGCAAAGCCAATTGGTGCAAAATGTCCATTTCCTCTAAGTTAGTGGGATCAAAATGTTGTAAATCATTGAGTTCAAAGCACAAATTATCTGACATCTGGTTTTCAGTGTTTGCAGTAAAAGCATAATTTGCAGAGTGAGGATCAGGGTTGGTAAAGTTACCACCAGCTGTTATATCAATGAAATGATCATAACCCTGTTCCTTACTACTGCTACCAGATTCTTCCTGACCAAGAACAGCTGTGCTACCGAATGAATAATCATCAGTGGCTTTTCCAGACTCTTGCAACTTCTTTTTCTGGTTCAACTCCCTTTCATAAGTCAGGAGTCTACCATGAAGTTGGGTCAGGGTCAGATCTTTGAACTCAACAGAGTTTCTAGTCACAAATGCAATTGTGTCCCATTTATCAGGTAGCGATCTAAGAAACCTGCTATTTTGATTCGATTTTGGAAATTCAACCTTAACAAGTCTTAGCTCACTGATGAGACAACTGAAATGTTCAAATTGTTGGGTCAATGATTCACCCTTAATGTGACAGAAGGTTTCATACTACTGATTCATAATTTCCCTATTGTTTTCAATAACTTCTTCGGTTCCCCCAAACTGTTCCTTCAATGCATCCCATAGCTCTTTGGCACTGTTACAATGTAACAGTCCAGCATAGAACTCATTTGGTAATGCAGATGCTATGATGCTAAATCCTTTGGCATCGAGTACGAACTTCTTTGGATCCTCAGCACTTGGCACCATAGGAACATGGGGACCGAAAACAACAGACCTCCAACATCCAGTGTTCTGTTGAGCAAGGATGTGACCCATCCTTCGCTCCAACATCCAGTGTTCTGTTGAAGACCACTTTTTGACTATATGACTTTTGTATATTGACAGACTTATTGAACGAGGGTAGTGTGACCCTGTGTCCCTTTTGATGTGATACACTTGTAAACAATGTAAATGTGGTCGATGATTTATGAAAGCTCAATCGTCATGTTCTCACTAAACACGTTGTTGATTTACATGTTTATGCTATGATTGTATTATTGTATGATTGCTTGCTATGATAAATGCTATTATCTATACGTACTATATATTTACTTAGCGAATAAGACCTGACCCATCCGATCTTCTTCCTAGAAGAAGATGCCGCCAAGAAGGAACACCGACACCAACAATCCTCTGCCGACGACCGAGGCGGAATTACAGGAACGCATCTCACAGGCCATCGCACACCAGGAGGCCCTTCGCTCCTAACGGCTGTACCTACAAGCAGTTTTTGGACTGCAAGCCTTTGAACTTCGACGGTACTGGAGGTGCCGTAGCTTTTGTGAGATGGGTTGAGAAGACGGATTCTGTTCTGCGGATGAGTAAATGTGCGCCAGAGCATCAAGTCACGTACATTTCTGGATTGTTTTTAGATGGGGTGTTGGATCTGGGTTTGGTTTTGATTGTATTTTACGTTTGAAATAAGATGGAAATGAATGAGTTGTGCAGGGGAATTAAGATGGAAACAAACTTTGCATACAATCAAATGAGAGTATTGCTTTGATCAAAACACTTTTCACTATGAACCGAAAGATTGAATTTAATTTCAACAACGATTACAAAGTAATGCTTGATACAAACTCCCCCTCAGCCAGAGCTTAGTGTTTGTTCGTGCAAAGAAGACGATTGTTGCAAAGAGCTAATAGAACAGTACAGAGCACTGTTCTATTTATAGGCACTAGCAAACCACTGAGCATCTAAGCTGACGTCACCATGAAAGTGACATCTAACCTCCTAACAAACTCTAACCTCTTATCTATACAAACACTGCTTATTACATTACATAACATAAAGACAGAGTAAACAACTGCTGCATCCCTCCACTGCTGTGAACCCAGCAGTACTTGTCTGGATCAGCAGTGCTTGAAACAAGGCAGTAGATTGAGCAGCATAGCTTTAGTCTTTCATCAGGTCTTTACTTGATCAGCAGTTTGTAGATCAGCAGATTGCAAGATCAGTAGATAGGAGGTCAGCAGATGTTGAATTCACTTTCAAGGGGAGAGACTTGTATGTAACATCTGCTTATTCTGGATCCACTGCTCTGACCCAGTTTTGGCTTTAATTATATGTTCCTCTGGTAGGGTTCAATCCCAACATGGGGCTTTGTCATGGTGGAACCTTCAGGTTCAGACTCTAGGTGAGGCTGCGGCGTATGCTCTGACATGGGATGAGTTGAAAGAGCTGATGCGTAAGAAGTATTGTTCGAGGGCAGAAATTCAGAAATTGGAAACTGAATTTTGGAATTTGAAAATGGAAGGCCCTAAAGTAGCTGAGTATGTGTAGAGATTCCATGATTTGTCTCGTGTTGTCCCCTACTTGGTAGAACCAGAGTTCAAGAGGATCGAACGTTTCATCTAGGGTTTGGCACCTCAGATTTTCAGCATGGTAACTGCTACTAAGCCTCCAACAATTACTGAGGCAATCGACTTGAGCGTGGCACTGACTGAAGAAGCGATTCGTTTGGGAAAGTTCACAATTTCTGGGACCAAGAAGAAAGAGACTCACGTAGAGTCATTAGGAGAAAACAAAAGGAAGTTTTCGAATTTCAAGAAGGGTACCCAAGGGAAAAACAACAATGCTAACAAGCGGAGATATGCTAACCCACCAGCCGAGGTTAGGACTTGTGCTGCAAATGCCGAGAACAAAAGGAATGGGTATATGGGCACTCTGTCCAAGTGTGATGTGTGTCAGTTTCATCATGCCAGTCAGTGCAGGTTTAGGAAGTGTGGTAACTGCGGAAGGAATGGTCATTCGAAGGAAACGTGCTGGGTTGAAACCGGTCATGGAAATGGTGGTCAAGGAGGAAATGGAAATGGAAATGGCAATGGTAATGGTAATGGTAACCATGGTGGAAACGGTTATGGGAATAGAAATCAGGGAGGAAATGGAAACCAGAATGGAAATGGAAACCAGGCGGGAAATGGAAACCGCGGGGGAAATAACAACAATCAAGGTGGAAATGGAAATGAATGAGGTCAAGGATTTTATGGTTGTGGTGAAGTAGGGCACTTCAAGCGGGATTGCCCAAAGAATAACTAAGCCCGTGGAAGAGTGTTCAACATTGGAGCTAGGGAAGCTCGCCAGCAACCGAACGTAGTCACTGGTACGTTCCCTATTAATCAACATTTTGCATCTGTGCTATTTGATACCGGTGCCGACTATAGCTTCGTATCTCTAGAGTTTAAGAATATACTTGGTTTAGTAGCAAGTAAGTTAGATATCCTGTACTTGATAGAACTAGCTAACGGGAAGCTAGTAGAAGCCAATGAAGTGATTAGAGGTTGTGTTATAGAGCTTGGAAAACGTTTGTTTTCGTTAGATCTTCTCCCAGTTGAATTGGGAAGCTTCGACGTCGTAATTGGGATGGATTGGTTATCGAGTAATCGAGCTGAGATTGTATGCCATGAGAAGGTTATCCACATCCCGATGGCGAATGAAGAGACGATCGTGATTCATGGGGAGAAAAACAAGAAGAATCATTTCAGCTGCTTAAGAATAAGCTATGCGATGCACTTATATTATCCCTAGCCGAAGGCACCGACGACTTCGTGGTATATTGTGACGCCTCGCGTCAGGGATTGGGTTGTGTGCTAATGCAACGCCAAAAGGTTATCGTTTATGCTTCACGCCAATTGAAGATCCATAAAAAGAACTATACCACTCATGATTTGGAATTAGGCGCAGTGGTGTTTGCTTTGAAGATTTGGCGACATTATCTGTATGGTACTCGATGTACTATTTTTACGGATCACAAGAGCCTTCAGCACATATTCGATCAGAAGGAGCTTAATATGAGCCAGCGACGTTGGGTTGAGTTGTTAAATGATTATGATTGCAAAATCAAATATCATCCAGAAAGGCGGATGTGGTAGCAGACGCCTTAAGCCGAAAGGAAATTATCAAGCCCATAAGGGTTAGGGCTTTAGAGATGATTATTCTGACAGATCTCACGTTGCGTATTCGTGCTGCACAGAATGAAGCTCTTAAGAAAGAAAACATCAAGGATGAATATCTCCAAGGAATGGAGAAAAAGTTGGTACCCAACGAGGAAGGAACCTTGTATTTTATGGGACGTATTTGGGTTCTGCTTTTTGGTGGTCTTAGAGAGGTTATTTTTTATGAAGCTCATAAATCGAGGTACTCGATCCATCCAGGATCGAACAAGATGTACCAAGATTTGAAGGATTACTACTGGTGGCCAAGACTTAAGGGTGATGTTGCTATGTATGTTGGGAAGTGCTTAACTTGTGCCAAGGTGAAGGCCGAGTATCAGAAGCCTTCAGGTCTTCTCCAACTGCCAGAAATACCCATGTGGAAGTGGGAGCAGATTTCTATGGACTTCATAACCAAGTTCCCCAGGACTCCCAGAGGTCATGATACGATTTGGGTAATCGTAGATCGGTTGACAAAGTCTGCGTACTTCTTGCCGATTAGAGAGAAGGATAACACTGGTAAGCTAGCAGAGCTTTACCTAAGAGAGATAGTTGCACGTCATGGAGTGCCTATCTCAATAATATCGGATAGAGAAGGACGGGTTGTGTCAAGGATTTGGCAATCATTTCAAGAAGCTTTTGGTTCACAGTTGAATCTGAGTACAGCTTTTCACCCGCAGACGGACGGACAAAGCGAGAGAACTATTCAGACGTTGGAAGATATGTTGCGTGCTTGTGTAATGGATTTAGGTGGCAGTTGGGATACTCATCTGCCTTTGGTTGAGTTTTCCTACAACAACAGCTACCATACAAGCATCCAAGCTGCATCGTTCGAGGCTCTTTATGGACGTAAGTGCCGATCACCGTTATGCTGGGCAGATGCAGGTCACAGACAAATGGTTGGTCCCGAACTGGTCCAAGAAACGACTGATAAGATCACACAGATCCGAGAGCGCATCAAGGTGGCTCGCGATCGACAGAAGAGTTACGCGGATCAGAGACGAAAACCCTTGGAATTTGAAGTGGGTGATATGGTTTTGTTAAAAGTCTCACCTTGGAAAGGTGTGGCACGCTTTGGGAAGCGTGGTAAGTTGAACCCACGCTATATCGGGCCGTTCAGAATTTTGGAAAGGGTTGGTTCAGTAGCATACAAGTTGGAGTTGCCAGCAGAACTAAATGGTGTTCATGATACATTCCATGTATCTAATATGAAGAAAAGTCCAACTCAAGAGACAGTGGTCATCCCTGCGGATGAAGTACACATTGATGATACGCTCCACTTCACCGAAGAACTCTTTGAGGTTACAGATTAGAAGGTTAACAAGACTCGGTGGAGTGGTGTTAAGCTTGTCAAGGTTCGATGGAATGCACGTCACGGCCCAGAGTTTACTTGGGAGCGTGAAGACCGTATGAAAGCAAAATACCCACATTTGTTCCCCAACTCCCCTGCAGCTAATAGCGAAGCTTAAAATTTCGGGACGAAATTTTCTTAACAGGGGGAGAATGTGACAATTGTCAAATTTGCATGTATCCGTTCAATTATTAGACAATGATTAATGCTTAATGACTGTGCTGATTTACAATTTATGACATGAATTGTTTTCTGATTATTGTTACCATACATACATGTGCATCATATATTGCAAATGACATATCATTATTGCATGCAAACTTTATTGATTCAAATGATGCACGAAACAACGATAGCACAGTTATCAGGCAAATCAGAAAAATGCTGACGGAGTTCAGTACATAGACAGATATGGTATTGAGACACAGTATGAGCCAGAAACCAAGAGTTACACTAGTATAGTGTGTAGGAAAGTAAGGATCATAAAACTGCCTTCCTAGTGATAGTTTAAGTGTAACAACCCGCTTTTGGAAAGTCAAAGTACAAGTCAAAGTCAAAGGAAGAAAAGATTGCTAATTACGATCTGCCACTCCTTGCTTGACTAGCAAATCGTACTTTTGACTTGTAATCGAATTATATTATTTAATCGCTTTAGTTGTATAATGTGGAGTATCTATTAATAATCGAAGTTTAATCGCATATTAATCGCTAATCGGCTTATCGCTATCGCATTCGCACCTCGAATTATGTGTTCTGGATATTGTTTTACGTATGTGTGCTATTATGTGTTACCTGTGCATGATATGTTTATGTTGAGGTGTTTAATGGCAATTGCAATCGCAATTCTATCGCATCGCAATCTAAATCGCAAACGCTAACCGCAAGTTATTTGTGTAACTAATGGGTAATACTATCGCATCGCTCACTCGAATCGCATCGCTCACTCAAATCGCATCGCAACACTCAACACGCGAATCAAATTGAAACGATAAAACTCATCGCGCCGGACACCTGGATCTGTGGCCAACCGATCGAGTGTCCATCCGATCGAGTTGTCATCCGATCGAGTTGTCATCCAATCGAGTTTCCATCCGATCGGACTGCCATCCGATCGGTGACCAATCCGGTACTTCAGCACTTTCCATTTTGGGAAACCCTATAAATACCCCCCTGTCACATCGATTGTGATGTGACAGCTCCTTACTCGAACCAGCCGTACTAAAGCTCTCTTTTCTCTCGATTTCTCACGATTCTTGTATGTTTTCATCCCAAATATTGTACTTCTATGATCTACACACACTTCTTCATCATTTTCACCTTTGAATCTTAACTTTTAACCGTGAAATCAGCGGATGTGAGGTGTTCTAGGGTGATGTCATCATGAAGTTCTTATGAACTTCAAGGTTTGGCTTCATTCCACCAAGAATAACTTAGATCTGAAGGATTTCCACATGAATAATCAATGTTCACATAGATCTACACATATTCATGGTTAAAAGGATTGAAAGAAGGTTTTCCAACTTTCTTTCAACACTTTTACACTCAATGCACTCAAAACCGATAGAATCGGAGCTTGTTCTGGTCTTTTACTCTTTCTTAGTGATGGATTAGTTCAAGATCTGAATTCTATCCGAGAGACAACTGAATTTGGGTTTAAACATGAACAACCGTCTTGAACAGTGAACTGATCGGACTAGGGTGGTTCCTGTTTGATCGGATCACTTGGGTCAAGATGTGGTTTCTGTTGTTAAGCATGTTATCATAACGTCCCGATCAAAACTGCAAAACCTTCAAAGAAATCAAGTGCCAATACGATCAGGCCGTTGGGATGGATTGTCGTCCGATCGGATTACCATCCGATCGGACAGCCATCCGATCGGCTTGCACTTGGTTCCACACTTAAACTTTATTTTCAACTTTCAAAGGACTGAACGCCGAACGGATTGCCATCCGATCGGATTGACATCCGATCGAACGACCATCCGACCATGTGACTTTTGGAACTTTGACACTTAATCATTTTTTTTACAATTTTCAAACATCATCAGTAACTAACGGATTGCCACCCGATCGGATTGCCATCCGAGCGAGTGACAACCCTGCTGTGAACTTGTTCTCACTAAGTGTCTTGCCAATCGGATCGCTATCCGATCGAACTACTGTTCGATCGATCGACCTGAAGGGTAGAGATACTTCTCTATTTTCAAAAATGCTACAATGAAATCTTCAAAGCCATCATACACAAACACATCCTTACCAAACAGATGTCAATCCAATCGAATGGCCATCCGATCGGATTACCATCCGACACTTGGTACTTTTGCACCGTTTTACGCGCCGTTCTTCGCTTATGCTATCGTTAACTGTTCAGGCTAATCTCTCAGCGCTCCCTTCAATCCAAGACAGTGTTTATTAAGTTAAACGCTATATGTGAGTATACTCGATCCCTTTTTGCTTTATGCACTTTTGGGTGTTACATACGTTACTTATTCTAAATCACATCAAGCACACGACGCAAACACTATTTATACGCTGACCGTTAATGCATGTTATACATGACTTGATGAATGCATGTTTGTTATGTTTACACATTGATTGATGTCTACCTGCCTTAGCAACGATAGTACTATAGTTTGGACTCAGCACCTGTTCACTCAGGGGTTGTTAAGGACAATACTTCACGTGTTCGCAGTGGTGAACATGTGATACGCACTCGCTACTCGCAGTCAAATCACATGTTCGCAGTGGTGAACATGTGATGCGCACTCAGGAGTTGAATAAGCTGACAATCAAGAATCGCTATCCCTTGCCTCGAATCGATGATTTATTTGATCAGTTACAAGGTGCTACATGTTTCTCGAAGATCGATCTACGTTCAGGCTATCACCAGTTACGCATTCAAGAGGATGATATACCCAAAACCGCCTTTCGAACCCGCTATGGTCACTATGAGTTCGTTGTCATGCCCTTTGGTTTGACCAACGCCCCCGCAGTTTTTATGGATTTAATGAATCGAGTGTGCAAACCCTTCCTTGATCGCTTCGTAATCGTGTTCATCGATGATATCCTGATCTATTCCAAGTCAAAAGCCAAACACTCGCAGCATCTACGTTTGGTTCTTGAGTTACTCCAAGGAAACCGTCTCTATGCCAAGTTCTCCAAGTGTGAATTTTGGCTGGAGGAGGTCCAATTCTTGGGTCACATTGTCAATAGTCAAGGTATCCATGTTGATCCCGCGAAGATCAAAGTTGTTAAGAGTTAAGTTACACCCAAAAATCCGTCTGAAGTCCGCTCTTTTCTCAGACTGGCAGGCTATTATCACCGATTTATTGAAGGTTTCTCTAAGATCGTTGTGCCGCTTACTTCTCTTACGCATAAGGATAAACCTTTTGTTTGGGGAACTAAACAAGAGGAAGCCTTTCAAACTCTCAAAGCTATGCTTTGCAATGCTCCGGTGCTATCACTACTCGACGGAAACGAAGATTTTGTAGTTTACTGCGATGCCTCAAACCTTGGTCTTGGTTGTGTTCTCATGCAACGAGACAAGGTTATCGCGTACGCTTCTCAACAGCTCAAGATCCACGAGAAGAACTACACCACACACGACCTCGAGCTTGGCGTGTGATATCTGTGTCTCTACGACCATCAAACAAATACCAAATCAATGAAATATTGTGTTTCATACTTGGGATTTGTATAAATATGTGTATCAATTGCACATATCAATTCTTGTTCGATTTCGAGTTCTAAATCGCTTTCTAGAAAGTTATACGCGAACTGATGCGTAAACGTAATCAGTTTAATGCGACAAACACTCTGGAGCAGTGACATGGGCTTAACATACCATAAATAACCTTTACATAACTTAGAAATAAGTTTTGGAGGGTTTGGTGTGTCGAAATCAAGTTTATTCGATCATAGGGACTATTTGCGTCAAACTACAAAAGCCTGCTGATTCGTATGGTATCGAACATTCTGGAACTTGACCATAAGTTAAACATGCCCTAAACATCCTATACGTAGCTTAGGAATAGGCTTTGAGGTGTTCGGTGTGCAAAAATAAACTTTTTGGTCAAACAGGGACTAAAAGCGTCAAAAAGTGCACGAGTTTGCATTTACGCGCATATCTTACGTTCTGAATATATTCAGACATCCAAAATTTTATGTAATAATTAAAATATTTTATTTTAGTGGTTGGAATGCTCAATTTCCATTCGTCGCGCAATTTGGATCGTTTTTCGCGTCCGTTCGTGTTTCGTCGTAATTAACCGAACAACGCAACTGTACGACCAAACGAACCAACATCCGAGATGTTTTTGAGCATATTTCATGTTCCCTACACTATGGCATCATTGTAGAGCCTTGAAAATGGCTTAGCGGGCCTTAAACGTGTCAAAAATGGCATTAAACATGTGCAGGGACCAAATCTGTCATTTTTGAAACTGTTTCTGAAATCCATTGAGGTCGCTGGCCGCGTAAGATTGCCCTAACTCTTACGCAGGGCACGAGAGTTCACCAGATCAGTAAAAACCAGTTTTCTGAAACAGCAGCTTAGTTCTGGGTTTTTGGACATTGCTTTAACAAGCATGGAGCTTGTTTTGGGCACCCATAGATTACCAAAACAGTGGGTAACACTTGGAGAGTTGAGATTGAAGCTCGGTATTCGAGAAACGATCTTAACGGCTCTTGAATTCCTATAAATACCCACCAAATCCAACCCTCATTCCTCATATTTGAACTCACTTCTGCTCTAAGTTGAAGCTCTCCTTTGTGAGGCTTCATACCTGAGTGTTTTGAGTTCAAATCTTCCTAGCTTGGACCTTTTGTAAGTATTCTTTCATCTTTTATGCATTTTTAAGCACGAAAGTCAAACATTGTTTGACTTTCTGCTTTGACCAGTCAATGGTCAACACGAAGTTCGTTTGAACTTCGCAACGTGAGCGTAATCACGATGGTTATAGTCCCTTGTGACTATACCTACTGATTACCACGTTGATTAGGCATAGTGACGAGTCATAGTTTCGGTCAAAATACGTGTTTATGCGTATTTTGATATCAAACTTGTTTTCCAACTTCGTTAAACATGTTTTAACATGTTTAACTCGTCACTTTTAGTTTAGTGCTTATATAGGGTTGTGAGATAAGCGGTCTAAACAACCGCTTAGACTTTCGAACCCGACCCATTTGGTCGATCATTAGGATCCGACCAAACACACTTTGTGACCATAGTTGTATAAGGAATAACCTTCCGAGGTTATACCTTATGGTCACTTCGTTAAGTAGTTGTATGATAGGTAGTTTATATGCCTTAGGAAAATGACCAAAATACCCTTTTTACGCATAAATTCATTTTAAGCATATGTAACCTAAATTTTGGCATCTAAACTGATTAGGCAACATTATTAGACATGTTAAGGCATATAATACTTGTCATAGGACTAGTTAGGTGGTCCAAACGCGTTTTACGCGAACAACGTGTTAAAGTAGCATAAGCTACCTAAACGGGTCGTAATGGGTCATAAGCACTTAGGATAGGTTCCGTTTTAGAATGTAGGCTTTGTTAAACCATATCATATGAGTTCCTATACTCATTTGGTTTACAAAACCTCATTCTATCCGATCTTCCGATTTAGGTCCGGTTTATTAACGTAGTTACATATATTAGGTGCCGATTGATTTCCGTGATCCCTCTAGCTTTGCTTGGTTGTTATTCAAGACTTCTAAGCATTCTCAAGTGAGTACATAGTTCCCCTATTTTACTTTTTTCGATTGTTTTGGGGTGATTCATATGTGTTAAATGATTTCGATGTTATTAACGATGGTTTCAAAAATGATTAATATGGTTTATATAAAACTAATAACGATTTCGATAATGTGAACAAACTTGTTGGACGTAATTACATGACGAATAACATTCATTAGTTTTGGCCGAACCGACCAGTATTAGGTTATGGTACCATAGGATCTGACAAATCCCGTTATCAGACTGCACCCATGGTCATGTGTGGGGGTTATGTGGGTAACGACTGAATCTGTGATTGTTAACTTACTCTTTGGTGGTTTGTTAATGCGAGATTAGCGATAGGCGAGTTGCGAAGGTTTGGATGTTATTAGCGAGACGACCAAAAGTAGTTTTCACAATTAAAACGAGAATGATTTAAACGAGTTAAACGAATTGAACAAATGATTGGTTTTGGGTTGTGATTAGATAATGGGACGGGTGTAACATGATAAAAACATGGTAGATACGCCACTGTTACTTCTTATATATAAGTGTTTTTATCATATTACATTCCATGGCATTATTTAGTTCACTTGGACAAACGATTTTAAAATGATGTCACATAACGATGTTTTCTAAATGATATAAACCATACAAGTTTTACTAACAAGGTGATTTACAATTTGGTTTAATTAAACAAATGTTTTGGGTTAAGAATCATGGCTACGAGATTTTATAAACTATAACCAACTTGATTTGAGCTGGTTAATTATGTTGCAATACTATACACTTTTCAAAACAAGGTTTTTAACTTTTGACTCTTGTAGTCTAATGAGGTATTGCAACATATAAACGAGCCATGTGTCACACCCCGACCACGTAAAACAACAAAACGTGGCGGAAACATCGGGGAGTGTTATAACAGAATCATTGTTTCATAACACATGGAAATTGAAATATTGTTTTATTGATTAAAAGAGTTACAATGTCTTGACAATCAAAGAAATATAACATAAATAACTAGTCTTGCATCTTTTATTGTCACTAAGGCCCAAGTCCGCCTAAGTGTATCTTGATAAATCCTATGCATCATATCCTGAAACACATGTGAAAATAGGTACGTCAGCATAAAAATGCCTGTGAGATATATAGGTTTTGTGAAAATAGGATTCATGACTTGTAAGTTTAGAAAAAAAGTTGTTTAGTCATGAACCTGGTAATTTGATTTGTTTTTGTAAATCGTTTGAAAAGCAATAAGATCAGATGATATGTATAAATAAGAGAATAATGTATGGTTAAATGAATAACCAAGTAAAATGAGTTTGTATAAGATAAGTTGTTTTGTAAAACAATGTCTTGTGAAAAGTATGTTATTTGTATAAAATGTTATATGTCTTATGTTGAAATGATTCAAATAACGCTACGATATGTAATACCATACAAACACTTATATATAGGAAGTACCAGCGGCGTATCCACCATACTTGTATCGTATTACACACGCCTCGTTACTTAAATCACTTACCCAAACCAAACAACCAAAGTAAAATGTTTACGTATAATCAAATGTCAAAATGTTTATGTGAAAACCATGTCTAATGTCCATGTCTAATGTTTATGTCTAATGTAAATCATGAATTGTGTATGTAAATGTCAAAATGTTTATGTATGGTATGTGAAATATATCAACTAAACCATATGTAAAATGCACAAAAACAAGGTATTGAAGTAAAACATGGTTTAAATCAAAGTTATGTTTTGTGTAATAAATGCATGCTATACTGATATAAACATTTATGCGGTATTGTGAAAATTCATACATCCAAGCCTTGCGACAGTCGGATAACCCTTTTAGTAAAGGTTATCAAAAATGTATTCGGATTCGGTCATTCCTTACGTCCAAACAAACCCGAGATTTCAGGAATGGGATTTGTCAAGTCCTATGGTACCACCACCTACTACCGAGCGGCATGATCGGTGTTAATGAATGTACATTGTCCCATTTAAACAAACCAAATGTCATACCAAAATGTAAGCATGTGATGAATAATAAATGTACTAAGTATGCACACAATGGGCATACATAGCATAGAATGTAATGTAAAATAATGTACTAAGTATGCACACAATGGGCATACATAGCATAGAATGTAATGTAAAATAATGTACTAAGTACGCACACAATGGGCATACATAGCATAAAATGTAATGTAAAATAATGTACTAAGTACGCACACAATGGGCATACATAGCATAAAATGTAATGTAAAATAATGTACTAAGTACGCGCACAATGGGCATACATAGCATAAATTGTAATGTAAAATAATGTACTAAGTACGCACACAATGGGCATACATAGCATAAAACATAATGAAATCGTGTACTATAAATGTACTAATGAACATAGCAAGTCTATGATGTGAAAACGGGAAAGCATGAAAGTAACAAGTAGGCACATGTGTTCCACCCCAAAATGTTTGAAAAATAGTAAAAGAGGGGTCTATGTACTCACTTGAGATTGCTTAGTAGTCCTTGAGTAACAACCAAACAATGCTAGAGATCACGGATATCAAACGACACCTAATATAGGTAACTATGTTAATATACCGGACCTAAATCGGAGGATTTGGATAGAATGAGGGTTCGTAAACCAAATGAGTATGGGAACTTATGTAATATGGTTTAACAAAGCCCACATACTAAAATGAAACCTAACCTAAATGCTTACGACCCATTACGACCCGTTTAGGTAGCTTATGCTACTTTAACGCGTCGTTCACGTAAAACGCGTTTGGAACGCCTAACTAGTCCTATGATAAGTAAAATATGCCTTAACATGTCTAACATTGTTACCAAATCAGTTTAGATACCAAAAGTTATGTTACATATGCTTAAAATGAATTTTGGCGTTAAAAGGGCATTTTGGTAATTTACCTAAGGCATATAAACTACCTATCATACAACTACTTAAACGAAGCGACCATAAGGTATAACCTCGGAAGGTTATTCCCTATATACTATGGTCACCTAATGTGTTTGGTCGGATCCTAATGATCGACCAAACGGGTCGGGTTCGAAAGTATAAGCGATTGTTTAGATCGCTTACCTTACGACCCTATATAAGCACTAAACTAAAAGTGACGAGCTAAGCATGTTAAAACATGCTTAACTAAGTTTAGAAAACAGGTTTGGTATCAAAACAAACGGTTTTGATACCAAAGAGTAGTTTGGTTACAAATACGCGTAAATGCGCATTTTGGCCAAAACTACGACTCGTCACTGAGCCTAGATAACGTGGTAATCAGTAGGTATAGTCTCTAGGGACTATAACCATCGTGATTACGCTCACGTTATGCAGTTCAAACGAACTTCGCATTGACCATAAACTGGTCAATGCAGAAAGTCAAACAAAGTTTGACTTTCAGACTCGAAAAGCGATAAAAGAACGAAGGAACACTTACAAAGGGTCCCCGAAAGCTTTGATTTCTCAAGTATTCTTGGAAACTGAGCTTTGATCACATCCCTACACTTGTTGGAAAGCTCATGTACATAATATTGGCCCCCCATAAGCAGGAAACAACACTTGGAATTGAGGTGGGAGTGCTTAACAGCTGTTAACACCTGTTAGATTCAGTTAATCTGGTCTGGGAGGCTGACTCGGGCCGCGTAAGAGATCACCCTGGGCTTACGCGGGCCGCCTGGGCCTTCTGATCAGAAACCAAGTTTCAAAAATGACAGTTTTGGTCCCTGTTGTGTTTTAAGGCCATTTCCGGCACTTCCAAGGCCCGTCAAGCCAACTTTAAGGCCCTAAAATGATGCCTAAACATTGTGGACATGAAACATGCTCAAAAATATGTCGGATGTTGGTTCTTTTGGTCGTACGAATGCGATGTTCGCTTAATTACGACGGAATGCGCATAAGTGCGAAAAACGATCCAAATTGCGCGACGAATGGATTTTTCTCATGCCAAACACTAAAATAAAATATTTTAGTGCTTACATAAATTTTTGGATGTCCGGATGTATTCAGAATGCAAGATATGCGCGAAAGTGCAAACTTGTGCACTTTTTGACGCTTTTAGTCTCTGAATGACCCAAAAGTTTATTTTAGCACACCGAACCCCTCAAAGCCTATTTCTAAGCTATGTAAAGGATATTTATGGTTTGTTTAACTTATGTTCATGTTCCAGAATGTCTGTTACAGTTCAAATTGGCATACTTTCGCAGTTTGTCAACTTTAGTCCCTGTAAGCGATTTAACTCGATTTTGCCATACCAAAGCCTTCAAAACTTATTTCTAAGTTATGTAAAGGTTATTTAAGGTATGTTAAGCCTATTTCACTATTCCGGAGTGTTCGTTGTATTAAACTGGTTATATTTACGCATCATGCGCATATAACCTTCCAGAAAGCGATTTAGAGCCCGAAATCGAACAAGAATTGATATGTGTAAATGATACACATATTTATTCAAATCCTAAGAATGAAATACAATATTCCATTGGTTCGGTATTTGTTTGATGGCCGTGGAGGCACAGGTGTCACACCATGAATCCGACACTCTCATAAAACCTATGTGCTCGCCAGCATTTCTTTGCTGACTTTGTTTTACATATGTTTCAGGTGTTGTTGAATGATGTTGATTGCTAGGATGCATGCTCACTTAGGACTGGATGAGGCCTAAGTGACTTAATAACGATGATAGACTATGTTTACCTTGTTTGTTTTGTTTTAAGACAATGTAAATTATCTAATGAATCAATAAAACGAAACTTTTTGAATCCATGGTTGTGAAACAATAATTCTGTTGCTCCACTCCCCGACGTTTCCGCCGCGGTTTCGTTGTTTTAACGCGGTCGGGGTGTGACATGGCGCTGTTGTTTTTGCGTTAAAGATTTGGCGACACTACCTTTATGGTACCAAGTGTACGATCTTCACCAATCATAGGAGCCTACAGCATATCTTTGACCAGAAAGAACTGAATATGCGTCAACGCCGGTGGGTAGAACTGCTCAACGATTACGACTGTGAGATTCGTTACCATCCAGGCAAAGCGAATGTCGTTGCCGACGCCCTCAGCCTACGAAGCTATCTGCTTAGCGTTCATAATGTTCAAGCCCAGCATCATCTCGAAGCCCTTATAAGTGACGCGCAGCATGCTTGTTTTACCAAGCGAACTTTGAAGAAGGAAAGGATTCTAAGCGATGGCGCCTAACTCGAGAATAAATCGAATGGTATCTTTTATTATTTGGACCGAATTTGGATTCCCAAGCGTACGAATTTGCGACAACTCCTGATGGACGAAGCCCACAAATCTCGGTATTCTATTCATCCTGGTACTGACAAGATGTACCTGGACATGCGCTACAAGTACTGGTGGCCGGGCATGAAGAAGGATATCGCTATCTATGTTTCGAAGTGCCTGACTTGTTCCAAAGTCAAGGCTGAGCATCAAAGACCCTCTAGCTTACTCGTACAACCTGAGATCCCGATGTGGAAATGGGAGAGTATAGCTATGGACTTTATAACAAAACTTCCGCGCACTCAATCTGGTCATGATAGCATTTGGGTTGTGGTCGACCGTTTGACTAAATCAGCTCATTTTCTGCCGATACGAGAAGACTTTAAGGTAGAAAAATTAGCCCGAATCTACACCGATGAGATCATTTGTCGACACGGGACGCCTCGTGACATCATCTCTGACCACGATGGTCGGTTTACCTCACGACTTTGGGAAACGTTTCAATCTGCTCTCGAAACTACGCTTAATCTAAGTACCGCTTTCCATCCCCAAACTGACGGTCAGACTGAAAGAACGATTCACACCCTTGAAGACATGCTCCGATCGTGTGCATAGATTTCGGTGGTAATTGGGACGCGCACTTACCTTTGGTCGAATTCTCGTACAATAACAGTTATCATTCTAGCATACAAATGGCACCATTTGAGGCTTTATATGGAAGAAAATGTCAATCGCCAATTGTATGGCACGAGATCGGAGACGCACAAATTATCGGTCCGAAGCTGTTGCAAGAAACGACTGACAAAATCCTCCAAATTCGAGACAATCTACTGAAAGCTCGGAGCCGATAGAAAAGTTACACTGATAGACGCCGCAAGCCCCTTGAATTTGACGTTGGCGATCACGTACTCCTAACGGTTGCACCTTGGAAGAGGGTGATCAGATTCGGCAAGAAAGGAAAGCTCGCGCCTCGATATGTTGGACCCTTTAAGATTCTGGAAAGAATTGGGAAAGTGGCCTACAGACTCGAACTACCAGAAGAACTGAGTAACGTCCACCCGACTTTCCACGTTTCGAACCTCAGAAAGAGCTTGGCCGACCAGGAATTACATGTCCCTCTCGAAGATTTACAAGTGGAAGAAACATTACACTTCGTGGAAAAGCCTGTCGAGATCGTGGGACGAGAAACCAAGGTGCTCAGACGCTCACGCATTCCCATTGTGAAGGTTCGGTGGGAAGGAAAACGAGGCGCGGAGTTCACCTGGGAGCTCGAAAGCGACATGAAGGCAAAGTACCCGCAACTGTTTGTTACGCCTACTTAAATTTCGGGACGAAATTTCTTAAAGTAGGGGAGGCTGTAACAACCCGCTTTTGGAAAGTCAAAGTACAAGTCAAAGTCAAAGGAAGAAAAGATTGTTAATTACGATCTGCCACTCCTTGCTTGACTAACAAATCGTACTTTTGACTTGTAATCGAATTATATTATTTAATCGCTTTAGTTGTATAATGTGGAGTATCTATTAATAATCGAAGTTTAATCTCATATTAATCGATAATCGGCTTATCGCTATCGCATTCGCACCTCGAATTATGTGTTCTGGATATTGTTTTACGTTTGTGTGCTATTATGTGTTACCTGTGCATAATATGTTTATGTTGAGGTGTTTAATCGCAATCGCAATCACAATTCTATCGCATCGCAATCTAAATTGCAAACGCTAACCGTAAGTTATTTATAGTGATAGTATGTTAGATATAGTAGTTAGGTTATTTGTGTAACTAATGGGTAATACTATCGCATCGCTCACTTGAATCACATCGCAACTCTCAACACGCGAATTGAAACGACAAAACTCATCGCGCCGGACACCTGGATCGAGTGGCCAACCGATCGAGTGGCCATCCAATCGGATTGTCATCCGATCGAGTTGCCATCCGATCGGACTGCCATCCGATCGGTGACCAATCCGGCACTTCAGCACTTTCCATTTTGGGAAACCCTATAAATACCCCCCTGTCACATCAATTGTGATGTGACAGCTCCTCACTCGAACCAGCCGCACTCAAGCTCTCTTTTCTCTCGATTTCTCACGATTCTTGTAAGTTTTCATCCTAAATCTTGTACTTCTATGATCTACACACACTTCTTCATCATTTTCATCTTTGAATCTTAACTTTTAACCGTGAAATCAGCGGATGTGAGGTGTTCTAGGGTGATGTCATCATGGAGTTCTTATGAACTTCAAGGTTTGGCTTCATTCCACCAAGAACAACTTAGATCTGAAGGATTTCCACATGAATAATCAATGTTTTCACATAGATCTACACATATTCATGGTTAAAAGGATTGAAAGAAGGTTTTCCAACTTTCTTTCAACTCTTTTACACTCAATGCACTCAAAACCGATAGAATCGGAGCTTGTTCAAGATCTGAATTCTATCCGAGAGACAACTGAATTCGGGTTTAAACATGAACAACCGTCTCGAACAGTGAACTGATCGGACTAGGGTGGTTCCTGTTCGATCGGATCACTTGGGTCAAGATGGGGTTTCTGTTGTTAAGCACGTTATCATAACGTCTCGATCAAAACTGCAAAACCTTCAAAGAAATCAAGTGCCAATACGATTAGGCTGTTAGGACGGATTGCCGTCCGATCGGATAGCCATCCGATCAGACAGCCATCCGATCGGCTGGCACTTGGTTCCACACTTAAACTTTATTTTCAGATTTCAAAGGACTTAACGCCGAACGGATTGCCATCCGATCGGATTGACATTCGATCGAACGACCATCCGACCATGTGACGTTTGGAACTTCGACACTTAATCATTTTTTTTACAATTTTCAAAGATCATCAGTAACTAACGGATTGCCACCCGATCAGATTGCCATCCGATCGAGTGACAACCCTACTGTGAACTTGTTCTCACTAAGTGTCTTGCCAATCGGATCGCTATCCGATCGAACTGCCGTTCGATCGATCGACCTGAAGGGTAGAGATACTTCACGTGTTCGGAGTGGTGAACATGTGACGCGCACTCGCTACTTGCAGTCAAATCCTAGTCATTGGTATTGATAGGATATTTGTTGATAACTTACATGCTTCACATTATACGTTGTACATGCTGGTTATACGTAAACGATTTCGAACTCTACTATTACTATTAAACTTCTATGCTCACCATTACACTACGTGTATTGACCTCTATTTTAACGTATGTGACAGGTGCTTAGGATGTTTGCTTGTTGTTTGATGAACCAAGTTGGGATGGAGTCTAGAAACAAACTAAATAAAACCTGAGTTGTCGGGTTAGATATTTGTCTTTGAGAACAATGTCTGTAATAACTGTTTTTATTTTATATGTTTGTGGTATGGGACATGAACCTTAATATATTATAACGAATAGTTGTTATGGATTCTCTTGGACAATCTGTTTCGCTCAGTGCCATGCCCCGATGTTTCCGTCATCGGTTGGGGTGTGACATTAAGTGCTGGAAAGTGCCTAAAGCTCACAGAAACTGCAGAATTTTGCAGAATTCAGCAAAATTCAGCATTTAAACAACTTAATATCATACAGAAACATGGTTAAATGGTCCAGAATGCTTTCCTAAGTATCGGGAATCAAAACTGTCACAAAAGGTAACATAAAGCACACTAAACTGCATAGTTTAGCACCTTAACGAACAGGTAACCAACCGAACAACCGGACACTACCCGAAACACCAAATTTTCACTAGAAACATTGTTTTATCATTTCTGAGCTAGTTATGGTCCCTGAACATCATAACACACTATAAAACATACTAATAACTAAACACCTAACTATAACACCTGGATTTTAACTAGATCCCCCCCCCCCCGGTTGGACGGTTAGACAAGGTGGCCCTACCTTGATTTTCTTTGCATTTTATAATAGATCATGTTTCATCTTTTATAACATATTAACCATTAGACTTAACATTGTTGGAAGATAAGAGAAACCTTTAGTTCATCACTTTCATTTTATCACAAACTCACCAACACACACACACACTCTCCTCTCCTCTCTTCCTCTTGGCCTTGAACCCACACCACATCACCACCATCATCCAATCTTGTTTCATCCATTCTCTACATATACAAAGGTGTAAGAAGCTATACAAAGAAGCTAGGAGCTCTTGGAAGTTGAAGGACCTCTCATACAAGCTTTTAACCACCTCATCTTCATCTTGTTTTCATCCCTAGCCTTGAGCTAGTAGTAAGATCATCTACATCCATTTTTACATCTTATTTAGTTGGTTAAAGAATGATACAAGTAACTTAACATGAAGAACACTAATGATCATGAACATGAAACTTACACATAAGCTTAAAAATCATAAGAATGCATGTTGTTAAGTGTTATTATGCTTCTTGATTGTTGATTATTTGTGTTAATGATGTTAAACATCACATGAACTTGCTAGATGGTGATTAAAGACATAATCTAGCAAGTTGAGGGGATGATTATGTTAGAAATCAAAGTAATCATCCTTATGTAAAAGCATGAACTTAAAAGATTTAATATTTTCTTGAAGTATGATGATCAAAGTGTGATATAAGTCTTGTAAACATATGATTTTAAGAATGATTTTTCAAGAAACCAAGTTAAAATACAAGATTTACATATGTCACACCCCAACCGATGGCGGAATCATCGGGGCACGGCACTGAGCGAAACAGATAGTCCATGAGTATCCATAACAACTATTAATTACCAGATATTTAAAACGTCATGTCCTATACCATACCATAACATATCCAAACAAAATAGTTATTACAAATAATTGTCTCACAAACAAGTACTGATCCGACAACTCAGATTTCAAAATAGGCAATTTATTTATTTGTTTCTATGACTCTTTCCTAGCCTCGATTTCATCACACAGCAAACAAGGTGTCCTAGCATCTTATGCACCTGTCGCATACATTAAAATAAAAGTCAATACAATTAGTGTAAAGGTGAGCATACAAGTTTAATAATAGTATATAGAGTTTGAAATCGATTAGGCATAACCAGCACGTACAACGTGTGATGTGAAGCACGTTAGTTATCGACATGATCCTATCGATACCAATGATTGCGGGTTGACTGCCCAAGGCAGTTCGTAACACATATTCACCACTGAGAACCATGTGATTAGTTGTCCTTAACAACCCCTGAGTGAATAGGTTCTGAGTCCAAACTATAGTACTATCGTTGCTAAGGCAGGTAGACAACAATCTATGTATAAACATAACAAACAAGCATTCATCGAATCACGTATACATGCAGTAACGGTTAGCGTTTAAGTATTGCGTAGTGTGTTTGATGTGATTTAGAATAAGTAACGTATGTAACACCCAAAAGTGCGTAAAGCAAAAAGGGTTTGAGTATACTCACAGGGGTAGAGTTTGTGGATTGAAGGGAGCGCTAGTGCGGAGTTAGCCTGAACAGTTAATGATAGCATAGATGATAAGCGGCGCGTAAAACGATGCAAGTGTTCCAAGGATCAGACGGTAATCCGATCGGATGGCCAGTCGATCGGGTGGCAATCCATTCGGATGGTCATCCGATCGGATGGCCATTTGATTGGATTGACACTTCGCTTAGTGAGGATGTGTTTGTGTATGATGGTTTGACTTTTGAAGTTTTCGTTGTAGCATTTTGAAAATAGAGAAGTATCTCTGCCCTTCAGGTCGGTCGATCGAACGGTCGGTCGATCGAACGGCGATCCGATTGGCGAGGCTTCTTAGGGTGAGAACAAGTTCACAGCAGGACGGTCACTCGATCGGATAGCAATCCGATAGGGTGGCTTTCTTGCGCATTGAACATGTTGAAAATTGTATAAGTGTCAAAGTCCCAAATGTCACATGATTGGATGGTCACTCGATCGGATGGCAATCCGATCATCCAATCGGGTGGTAATCCGTTCAACGTTCAGATCCTTGAGTGGTTTGAATAAAAGTTTAAGTGTGGAACCAATGTGCAACCCGATTGGATGGTCGGTCGATCGGATGACAATCCGATCGGATGGCAATCCGATCGGACGGCAATCCGTCCCGACAATCTAATCATCTTGGCACTTGATTCTGTTTGAAGTTTTTTTTAAGTTTGAACGAAACGTTATGATAGCTTGTCTGAACAATAGGAACCTAGTCCCGACCCAAGTGACCCGACCGAACAGGAATCACCCTAGTCCGACCAGTACACGGTTCAAGACGGTGGTTCATGTTCAAACCCGAAATCAACTATCTCTCAGATAGAATTCAGATCTAGCACTGATACATCACTAAGAATGAGTAGAAGATCAGAACAAGCTCTGATTCCATCGGGTTTGAGTGCATTGAGTGTAAAAGAGTTGAAAGAATGTTAGAAAACCATCTTTCAATCCTTTTCACCATGAATATGTTCAGATCTATGCAAGATCTTTGTTTATTCATATGGAAATCATCCAGATCTAAGTTGTTCTTGGTGGATTGAAGCCAAAACATGAAGTTCGTAAGAACACCATGATGACATCATCCTAGAACACCTAAAATCCACTGATTTCATGGTTAAAAGTTGAGATTTAAAAGATAGAAATGTGTAGGAGTGCGTGTAGATCAAGAAATACAAGATTTAGGTTGAAAGCTTACAAGAATTGAGGGAAAATCGGGAGAAATGAGCTTGAGTGCGGCTGAGTCGAGCAAGGGAGCTGTCACCATCAAAGGAGGTGACAAATGGGGGTATTTATAGGGTTTCCTAAAAAGGAAAGTGGGGAAAAGGCTGGTCGATCGGGTGGCAGTCCGTTCGGGTGGCAGCCCGATCGAGTGACAACTTGATCGGATGGCAATCCGATCGGTTGGCCACTCGATCGGTTGGCCACTCGATCCGAGTGTTTGTCGCGACGAGTTTTATCGTTTTGATTCGCGTGTTGAGCTTTGCGATGCGATTCGAGCGAGCGATGCGATAGAGTTGCTTATTAAATTACTTTTAATCCCAACTACTATATCTAACATACAGTCACTATAATTACTGCGTTTAGCGTTTCAATTCGATTGCGATGCGACAGATTGCGATTTCGATTGCGATTATCACCTCATCATAAACATAACATGCACAAGTAACACATAAATAGCACACACACGTAAAACAATATCCAGAACACACACAATTCGAGTTGCGATAGCGATTAGCGATAAGTCGATTAAACATGCGATTAATATGCGATTATTAACAAGTACTCCACATAATACAACTAATGCGATAACATAAATAGATTATCTACAAGTCAAAGAAGTCAAAACATGAGTTGACCAAGGAGTGACAGATCGCAATTAGCAATCTTTTCTTCCTTTGACTTCAATCTTGACTTTGACTTTGACTTCCGAAACACGGGGTGTTACAACATAAACTTGGTTCTTAAAGAAATTAATCACATTTTTAGTGGTTAATCAAGTGTAGGATCATGTATTTAACAAGAAAAACTCAAGAAGAAATATTTTTAGAAAAATGATTTACAAGTTGTAAACATCTAAATCCTTCAAGAATGATGTTTATAATAAACAACCACACTTTAAAGGGTAACTAAGCTTACTAAACACATTAGTAAGTTACTACAAATTTTTATAAACTTTCAAGTTCATGAAGTAGTATAAATAGCTTGATTTTGGCAAATTGGTAAGTATTATTTGATTTGTTGTTGATTGTGATGATTTATAAAAGAAAATGATATGCTTTGAAAGCATGGAAACCTCCATTTTTAAGGGGAAACTATGGCAAATTTTTTCTAAAAATTAAACACTTAGAAAAAAATATTTTTAAACAAATATTTACAAGTATATTTTAAACCATGAATTTTCATATAAAGTTTGCCATAATTTTTGTTACAAAAATTACAAAATATTGGAGGTTGGTTTTTGATAATAAAAGTGACTAAATATGTATTTAGGAGAATATATATTTAGATGTCACACTGTGTGTGATTATTTGTATACTATGTGTATTAGTTATATTATTTTAGGACTTGAAATAATATAACTCACCAAAATGCCAAGAAATTACAATACAAAAATATTACCAAAATTCCAAGAAATAAATATACAATTTATACCCAAAATATTGGAGAAAACGAACAAGGAATATAACTTACAAAAATATTCCGGAATTTAATTCATAAGTATATTTAGGTAAATCGTATTTTGGACACCAAAAGAACAAAAATATGATTTCTACAATTATTACAAAATTATATCATATTTTTGACAAGGGAAAATATATTATTTTTGAGTAAATAAAAATATATATGTTTTCTTGAAATTATTAGAAGATATATTATTTTTGGGAGAAAATATATATTGTCTTAAATAAACTTAAAATACATTATTTTTGGGTGAAAAATAGATTTATATATATTTTCTAAGTTAAACTTGAAAATATATTATTTTTGAGGTTTAAATGAAAATACAATTATTTTTGCCAAGGGAAAAATTATAAATAATTTTTCTATGTAAGTTTTCTTAAAATATATATTTTGAGAATATATACTGGTGAATTTTATTTTATTAGAAATATTATTCCGGAAAAATTAATACAAGAATTAAGTGTAAGGATACTTAATTAACATAATAAAATACGTATTCTCGTACGTATAAATATAGCGGAATACGCCACCGATACTTGGCAAAAATACACAAGGTTAAGTATACGAGTATGAATACACCGATCCTTGGGAAATTATTACATGTACAAATACATAAATGTGACAAGTTAAAAATATATTATTTTAACTAATTTTCCAAAATTGAATAAATATAATTTAAGTTAAAATATTTATTATTTTAACAAATAATTATAACTTGGAATAATATTGATGACACAAAGAAACGTAACTCAAAGACACTAATTAAGACTAAGTCAAGGCACGACCCGCCCGTCTAATAAATCGTAGTGCGTATGTAGGTAGTCGTGCACACTAGGAGAAGCTTTGGGTTATATTGGATTCGAAGAACGCAGACTGTGAGTTCATGTCCCCCTTTTCTTTTAACTGTTTTCAGTTTTATAACTTCGGGGGTGAAGTACATGTTACAAACTGTTTATAAACGATTACATATGGTATGGTTAGCTAAGGAATGTACTGCTAGATCATGTGAGTGGTGGGTACAACGCTTAAGACCATTTATCCTCGTAGTAGGACCGAGGGACATGAGTGATAGATCTATTTGGGTGTTGCGAGCCCCACCCATGAGGACCGGGATTTGGCCCATTAGGTGACTATGTCTTACAGCCGGAAGCCCGGTACAAAATCCGTTAGGATTGAGCTTTCCTGCATCACGTCACACATATTAATGGCCTTGCAAACCATTAATTGATTTGTTTTCCTTGTTGCTTTCATACCGGGGTTTTACAAATACATACTTACAATGATTACCAAGTTTATTCGAGCTCACATACAAAACACATGAACTCGCTCAACTTTTTGTTGATGTTTTCAAACTACATGTATTTCAGGAAACTAAATGTGGATCTGGCGGGCGCTGAAGTTTTCAAGTCATGTCTTTAATAAAAGATGTCATCCGGAGTCGAAGGGTTTGAGATATGTATTTTATCTTGGATAAGATACATGGCTCAAAACCTAATTTGTTTGTGTCTTTTGTAAAGTCCTGTTTGGAACTTAAAACCTTGTTGGTATTGTATTTTGAACTTGAAGTTTGTGTTTGGATTTTAAGACAATGTTGTTTGTAATGTTTTAAAACTATCTATGGATGAACATCTTGGGTTTTATCATTTAGTTGTTTGTTATGGTTGAATGCAATGACATTAAGCAAGTCACACATAATCACGTTTCCGCAAAAGTCAGGGTGTGACATTTTCGATACCAGTACTGGTTCGATACCTGTTGACACCAAGCTTATCTCAACCCCTAATATTAAAAAAATGATTAAAGTTAAAAAGTAAAGAAAATAACTATTATTATAATATTAAAATAATAAAAATATTAAAAAATATATATATTATTATAATATTGAAATCACTATTTATTTCGACTCGTTTAGACTCGTTTATTAATATATAGTAATAATAACTAAAAAAAAGCTTATAATTGTAGTTTTATAATACTTTTAAGAAAATCATAGAAAAAATAACTTCTGCTTAATATTATCTAAACAATATAACCTTAGTACTTTAAAGAGTAACTTCTGACATATTATTGTGATTTTATACATGGAATTATCGTTCTTTTTTTCTCGTAACAAAAGTTGTATTCATATGAATCAAAGTGAACAGTAATTAACATATGTATTTGGAATATAATTTGCTCAAAAGAAACAAAGAAATATAATTATTTTTGTTTCATTTGTCCAAAGAAAACCAAACTCACAACATAACACTTTTGGATCTTGTTTATTCATGAAACAGGGTATGAATTCTAGAGATGAAAAGAAAACACAAAACCGACGTAGCATAAAACTCGTGGGTTTGCATTTAGTCTACATGCATTCTAGTCAACTTCAGGTCAAACTTGTGGACACGTTAGCTTGACAGGTTCTTGGGTTGTCATGTGCACTTTTGTAATTTTATTAGGAGTAAATTGTCATTTTAGTCTCTGAAGTTTGGTCTAAATTGACATTTTAGTTCAAATAGTTTTCTTTTTTTCCTCTGGGTCTCTAATTTTTTCAATTTCTTGTCATTTTAATCACATTGTCTAACTTAGTCTAAAAATCTAGTTATAACTATGGGTATTTTGGCATAACTGTTGTGTAGTGATAATCAGGGGTAGTTTACAACATAATTTATAAACCTCCTAATAATCAAATGCCAAAAATACCTCTGATTATAACCTGGTTTTTAGATTAAATTAGGCAATGTAATCACAATGGCAAGAAAAAAGAAAAGTCAGGGACCCAGAGGAGAAAAAACACTATTTGAACTAAAATGACAATTTGGACAAAAACTCAGGGACTAATCATTTCAAAATGTAAAGGTTAAAAGATAAATTAAAGTCAGATTTAATAGTCCAAACATAACTCTTTTAATACATATTAGAATTTTGTGTTCTGAACTTGTAATTTTGTAATGTCAATATACAAAATAAACAAACGTCCATAATACAATATCAGTTATAACAGAGCTATTTGTAAGGTTTGAATATGGTGTGATAGAGTAAAGAGTTAATTACTGTTTTCGTCCCTGTGATTTATCAAAAATTACTATTTCAGTCCATTAGTTTAAAAATTGCAATTTCAGTCCCTGTGATTTCACTTACGTAACCATTTCAGTCCATGTGGTTTCACTTTCATAACCATTTCAATCTGTTATTCTGTTGAGTACAGGGACTGAAATGGTTACGAAAGTGAAACCACAGGGACTGAAATCGCAATTTTTAAACTAATGAACTAAAATCGTGATTTTTGATAAACCACAGGGACGAAAACAGTAATTAACTCTAGAGTAAATCTTACCTCTACATCACCTCTATACCAGGGTTTAGAGACGTTTACGCTTAATTATATACAAAATAATAAAATAAAGAAAATTCAAGTTAAATTACTCATTTGAACTCATGAATACATGCGTCATGATGTTACCTCATGCGTATTACATGATTTTCAAGCTCGTACAAGGATTTGAGTTCATGTAAAAGTTTTAAGTTTGTATCGAACTAGTTTTTGCCTCGCCCGCGTTGCGGGGCAATAAACCGAATATTTCTCTCGCATAACATGTATGTCTGTATAGAGGGCAAAATCGTAATTATATTTTGAGCTGGAGGCGAAATCATAATTTTGAGCCGGGGGGGTCATAATTTTATTTTGAACTGTGGGCAAAAACGTAATTTTGAGTTGAGGGCAGAATCGTAATTTTAAGGTAGAGGGAAAACGAACATTTTATTTTTAACTGGGGGCAAAACCGTAATTTTAAACTGAGAACAAAATTAAAAATGAGTTTTTGAACCGAGGGCAAAAGCGTAATTTTGAGGTAGGGGCAAAATTATAATTTTATTTTGAGCTGGGGGCAAAAACGTATTTTTAAACGATGGACGAAATCGTAATTTTAAACTGGAAATAAAATTAAATTAAAAAAATGTCGGTCCAATGGGGGAGTGACAGGCAACTGCCTAGCACTATTCACCCAACAAATGTATATGAGGCATTATTTACCCAACTTACAAATGTATATGTAGGATAATTTTATCCATCCACCACGAAAACTACGTTTTTATATTATCCATATATTCCACAACATTAAACAAATAACAAAAATTCTATCCGATGAAGATGCTAAAAAGACGCTTATGATGCTAAAGAATATGCCATTTCTTAAAGTGCAAATCTGAAGTGATTTTCCTGATTGTCTTTTGTATATAAAAATAAAGGGTATGGAGAGCCCCATCTCGTGAGGATGGACGCTACGTACGCGCCACATCACCATCCCATGAAGGATGGGGCTCTTT
>JARYGA010038425.1:0-26883 GCA_030545235.1 Helianthus tuberosus
TTATTTAATAGGTTGTTATATATTTTGATCTATATTATGTAAATTATTATAATGGCTACTAGATTAAATATTAAACATAATATATTTAATCTTACATTCTCCCACTTAGCCGAGTAATCATTTACCATGAATATTAGATAAGCCTGATCAGGAGTTAACACTCATTTTAGCCTTAAACAAGTACTATAGCAGAGAAATACAGCCGTTGAATCATTATGCGACTCAGGACCCCCATTAGTCATACTATAGCCTTAATTTAAAACCTAATCGTTATGATCAAAATACGCATAAGCCCTTTGTTTGATTTGTAACTTTATTTGTCTATATGCCATTATACCGGTTGAACATATTCTAAGAGACATACAAAATCAAACTGATGAGGAAAATTAACTAATACTTAGTCATTCATAGTACGATATGCAATTGCGCACGGCCATCAATTAATACCCGTCTATGAGCTCTCTTAATAAGACTTATGGGTAATAGCCTTCCAGTTATAGGATCCTTAAGCATATCATGAATGTTTTCGATACAAAACTTAGCTTCCTCAATTCGTTCATAAACGAATAATTAATTGTGTATCGAAATTTAATGCAGCACCTCTCGAACTGTTACTGTTCAAGGAGTCATGGTAGCTGACTTTATCACACTAAGTCTTCAAAACATTAATTATATGGAGTTAATAAACTTATGAGTCCACTGATAAATTTCCAACAACATTTAGTGACTATATTATGTCGTTATAACTTAGGTTGTTGTTATCAGTTTATTATGACTCCTCCATGAGATAGGTTTTGTCTGCTGACATAAGGATATACCCGAAATTACATTTTTTGTCATCTTTGAACATTACAAAGTTAAAGTAATAAACCGGTTTGAGTTCTCACTTCTTCTTTAAAATATAGTCTCTCGTTTCTTTTAAAGATATTATGATACTCTATTAGATGCTTCACAATAATCTAGACATATCTAGTGTGTTGCAATGTGAGTAATATCTAAACGAGTATAGACTTGAGCTTACATAAGGCTTCTAATTAATGAAGCGTAAGGAAATAATCTCATTTATCCTATTATCCTCTTAAAGGAGAGCAGTATTTTGTTACATGCGTAAGGACCCATTTAAGGTTAAACTTAAGGAACGAAACTAATGTCCCATTGGGTCTATCTCGATATGTTATGATATCAATTACATAAGAGATATCTCTGAGATCTATTATATCAAAGTTTGTGTTAACAATGCTTTGACTTATGTAACATATACTTGTCAAAAGAATATCATCCATATAGACAAGTTTATTTTAGTTGCTCCCACTCATTTTGGGGTAGGTACATTAATCCACTTGGTTGTTGATGAAAATAATTACGTTAAGATTTCATCACATTATGATGTTTGCATTAACCCATACATGGATTTTATTGGCTTACAAATAAAGTGTTCTTTAACCTTCAGTTTAGAACTTTCAGGTTGTTTTATGAACATGTAAATATATCAGCCATTTGTTAGGGAAAATTGTTTTTAATGTTCATCTAATATAGCTTTAAATTGTTACAAGCTATTAGAACAGTGATGATCCTCAAAGAAATCTTTTGTTAGATATGTAATAAAGATTCTTTAATAATTTATCTCTTCCTGAGTACAACCTTTGACAATCAATCATGCCTCTTCGTGTCTTAATGCTTATTTCAGGATTTGATTTAGTTATGAACACTCTTAGGTAATTCAATCAAATCCCAAACGTTATACGAACACATAAAATCAGTTTTACTAGAAAACAGTTTTATTCCATTCAGATGATTGATTGACACTAATGGCTTAATTTGAAGAGATAGGATCATTAAACATTTCCAAAATCCATTTCAACTTCAGTTAGGGAGGTTATGTAATCATCAAAGTTAGTAGGCTTTTAAACCTAGATGACCTCCTGAGTTAATTATTGGGTTTATTAGAAGTTTCAGTTTTATGGATTAGCTCTTGGTTAGGTTGCTATCATTTTCAGGATTATAAGTTTGTAAGAGTTGGTGCAGTATGGTGTATAAGAGGTGTAATCGGAGTTAAATTCAGAGTGAAATTTAATGACACTCTCTTCCCCCCGCCTCTTGTATTCCTTGCAAGTCATGATAAGGACTTTGACTGCTCCCATTGACCTTAGAAATCTTTAGGAACTCGGCATGCTTAGGGTCAATTTTTAACGACCGAAAAAATTCTAATAGAGAAAAAAAATTAATGACGTTAGTCGTTGTAGTTTCTCTTTTTGAGGATTATGTTAGTTTAGGTAAGAAATCTAAGTGTGCCCACAATTAAGCAACAATGAAACTTTTGTAAGTGTAGCATTAGATTTTAATGAGACAAGTTATGATAGAACAATGTCAAGATGGAGTTGTGTCTTGTACAAGAGGTGTAATTTGAAGTAATATAAAGTTTTCACTCCCCACCTCTTGTAACTATTGCAAGTTATTATTAAGACACTTAATGCTCCCACTGATCTTTGATATCTCTAGAAATGCTACAAGAGAAGTTTCAATGAGGTACGTGACGTGGGAACCTATCATATATACGTTAGATTTTATTTGATTCCCTTAATGTCCAGATGTCATAAAAAACTTAGGGACATATCTAATAGAAATCTTATTAAGTGTATATATGAATAGATTTCTTCTAAGACCGTGGACCATATGCGACAAAATTTAGATACAAGTTGATAGTCTTTTAAATGATAAATGAATTATGTCTGAATATTCCATTTGGAATAAGTTTCATAAATGTCAATGAATGACTTATGATGGACCCATACTTATTCCTTAAGCCAAGTAATATTTAGGGCTTTAACGTCATGATTTAAAATCACTTAGAATGAGAGTAGATAAAAAATCATCCTCATTAACCATGTCATGATTTCTCATGAATTTAAGTTATAATGGATGAAATTTATAAGTCTCATTTTCCTTTTGTCAAATTCTCATTTGCATGATGACAAAAGGTTATGAAAGTGTAAGGTGTCATCTAGTTCCATCTTAGTAATGTTTCAATCCAGATATTTAGAACAAATAAGATGAGAGTTTAAGGTAAGTGTGACTTTATGTTGACTATGCAAACCTCACAACCTTCATAACATTGCTTAATTATGATACTATATTCTGATTAATCTTCGGAATATATAAGGTATCGAAAAGCGTTGTTAGAAGACTGCTTATTATGGCTCTTATAGCCTTAACATTTAATTTTGTCACTAACTCTCATGTTAGTTATTTGTTGACTTCTGGTAAGGAAACGTTTAGAACTAGAGTCAACTAATCATGTGTTAATAGGAATATTAAAATTACCAGACTTAAATATCATTAGTAAGTGACTATCTAATTGATTTATCCAACTGTTCTTTAGAATAATGGATAGTCTCGTTGCTTATGCCTAGTTTAATGGCATAATTACGCTGTGAGATTCTCCCTTGAAGAAACTTAGAGTTGGAATTGTGTACTCGTATTTTGACTATGGACCTTAGAACAATCCTCTTTTAAGGTTTTAGTGGTTGTAAGGTGAATAACAACTTATTTTCCAGCTTCAAACATTTATTTCTTTGTACATATGTTGCTTATCAACACACACATTATACTTTGGTACTTTTGAGTGTTATAGTTGATTTATAAGTCATCAAATTTGTACAAGTGAAAATCTTAGTATGTAATGTACTGGAAAAATGTAATTATTTCCATGCGTAAACCCTTAACTTTATGGGTCGTGGTATTGTACATTATAATGTATTCACATATACCACTTAACTTTATAGGTTAGAATTTTAAATGAAGGCATGTATCTTAGGAGTTCTTGTGATTATTCCACAATAATAGATTAGTCTTAGGAAAGACTTAATCTGGAATAACCTTAGCAATAACATTTGTGTTTAGAGAGATCTTGATTATCATAAGAGACATCATGTTCGATTTGTCCTATTCATCATGCTCTACTTTTCTTCTGTAGTGCTTTATCAGAAGAGAGCAATAGGATTATCGTGTCTTAAGAGATAATCAAGGATTTAACTTTAAGAGCTAATCTTATAGAAACTTTAAATAAAGCAAACATTTTAGGTTTAGGAATTAGAGTGGATGAGATATAGATTTCTAGAAGAAAATTACAGTGAGTAAAAATTTATGGGTACTAAAAGATAAGGCAGACAAAATTAATGAAGAATCATTAATATAAGGATCATTATTGTGAAGAGGTTGTGATATGTCTATTACTAACATCAAAATAATAGACTTATTTAAAGTTCTACTTAAACGAAGACAAATCAGCTTTGGCCAGAAGTGTAATCATTTAAGCATGTGTGCAAAGTGTTTATGACAAATCAACTTTGGCCAGAAATGGAACAATCACTTTAGTTATGCACTTGTTAAGTATGCCATCTATGAAGGAATTAAATCAGCTTTGGCCAGATATTAAGACATTCATGTTTATGATGCACACTTAAGATAGCTTTCGTAATACTTGGATGATAAGTAGATGTATCAAATTAGCTTTGGCCAGAAATGATACATCAGAAGCTCATTCAAGTAAAGCCATTTTGGTTTTGTAAAACATTATTTGATCCTTATTAATTAACTAAGTATTTACAAAACCAATCATCTAATAGCAAACCACCTGTTAGCGCGGATCGAATAAGTCTTGAAATAGGATTTCGAATAAGTATTGAAATTTTATGAACACTCATGATTTCGGATGATCTCGGATGATTTCGGATGTGTCCAAGACGCGTGATTTCGGTTGAATTATGTCTTGGATTCATCCGAAATGGTGATGCTTAGTCCGAGATGATCCGAAATGATCAGGCAGTTATTGATCCGTAATGGATGAAACAGATGCTCATCCGGAATGTGCATCCGGATGTTCATCCGGAATGATCAGTCATTTATTGATCCGTGATGGACGAACAGGTGTTCATCCGGAATGATCATCCGGAATGTTCATCCGAGATGTGTCCTTCAAGCTGTCAAACCTTTAATTTTGGCAGTTATTAATTGATAAGGTTCAAAATCCAAAATTTTGAGATTATGGGATTATGTTTCCTGTTTAAAAATTAGTTATATTTATCTGTTTATTTCGAAAATTATATCCATTAATAACAATAACAGATTTCGAAAATTGTTTAGTAGATAAAAATAGATCAAAACAAGAAAACACCCAATAATCCAAATTCATTCCAAAACTTAAGGAATTTTCGAATTTTCTTATGAACATGTGATGAACCCTAAGATAAAATCATTCAAATAATTCATCCGTAATGCATTCGTAATGATAACACCCCAGATCCGTAATGATCCGTAATGATACAAGATGATTCGTAATGATCCGAGATGATCCGTAATGATCCTAGATGCATTCGAGATGATTAAACCCAGATCCGTAATCATCCGTAATGAGGATTTCGGATGGCAAAAAACGGAATTTTATTGTGTTTTCAAAGCTGTTTTCCAGTTTTTTATACCAGATTTTCGGATACAAAACAGAACTGACTAATCAACATATGCTCTGATACCACATGTTGAACGGTTCTGTTTAAACGTAAGTAAAAACATGAAAACATACCTTTGATAGCATCAGACAGGTCAGTAGAGAATCCAGATGGAGACGCAGCAACAGAGTTTGACATGATTGTCAGCTTGATCTGGTTCCTCCTTAGGTTGCAATCTAATTATGGTGATTGTCACACCCTGTCTTTTGCGGAAGCGTATGATGTGTGGCTGGTTTAATATCATTGCATTCAATCGTAATAAACAACTACATGATCAAAACGATGTTCATCCATTCATGAAAATTTGAGTATTACAAACACTTATTATTTAAGTTTTAAAAACACAACCTTCGTCTAGGTTACAATTCAACAAAAGTGGATGACATCTAAACTTGAAGTCTACTTCTAGTTACGACACCCGCGCCCGAGATCCATCATGTCACCTGAAATACATGTAATTTTGGAAAACATCAACAAAAAGTTGAGCGAGTTCATGCATTTTGCATACCTTGTATGAAACATGGTATGCATCTTGTATAAATAAAGTATTCTTACGAAATAACGTATTCTTGTAAAATAAAGTATTCTTGTGATACAAATCTTGTACCAATAAAGTATTCTTGTGATACAATTCTTGTACCGATAAAGTATTCTTGTAAAATCTTTGAGAGACTTTAAGGCATGTGAGGACATGGGGAGTACTTGTTATGACTCCTTAAGGACATGGGAGTACTTGTTATGACTCCTAGGGAGCATTCGTAATGGCTCCTACCTTTGTCGATTTTCCTCGACGGTGTCGATTAACCTCGATTGTGTCAATTTCCCTTGACTATGTCGATTACCCTCGACTGTGTCGATTAACCTCGACTGTGTCGATTAGCCTCGACTGGGACTCCGAAGCACTGCTAGGTACTAGTTGTGACCATGAGTGGGGTCCGACCGTACCCGTTAGATCTAACCCTCATCCCTAATTAATGAATGTTTTTAATGGCTTGGTACTAGTTTTCACCAAGACTTTATGGCATTTTTAGTATTAAGTCTATGCTCACATGATCTAGTATTTCATAGGCATTTCTTATAACGCATCATACTTGGTACTCGTTCTCACCAAGAGTGCTTCTTGTATTTTTGTATTCTCAAATCGCATCATACTTGGTACTCGCTCTCACCAAGAGTGCTTCTTGTTATCATATCATTTATAAACATTGTATTATTTGTAACATGTATTTCACCCCCGAGAGTTATAAAACCAAAAACAGTTAAAGAAAAGGGGGAGCATAAACTCACAACTTTGCGTTCCTGCGTCGTAAACTTCACCGGATTTGCTTATCTAGCGTCGTGACCTAAACGTGTTTATTAACGTTAGTCACTAGACTTGTATCGCACAAGTACAAGTCATTATCATTTGTATATGTGTTCTTGTGTTAAAAATAATTTATATTCTTAACTAAGTGTCTCACTTATATTATTTTCTCTAAAATAAATATAAGTATTTTGTATTTTGCACCCGAATTATGTATTTTGTCCAAGTAATATAATTTCACAAATATATCTTCTCGTATGTGTCTAAGCATGTTGTATGTGTATTTTTGTATTCTTACTCTTATGAGTATTTAGTGTATTTTCAGATCCTAATACACTATTCATGTATAGTACATACTACATACACTTAGCACAAAATATGGTGATTAGTAAATATATATATTTTTCTCGAAAATATACATACTTAATATCAATTTTAATCTTGAAGAAATCATCATTTCTTATCACCAAAAATTAGGGAAACCTTGGTAAATGTTCTTAGATACATTTTTAGGGATTAAATTTCTCAACACTTACATTTTCTAAGTGTCAAAATTTTATAGAAATTTTGACAGAGTTTCCCCTAAAAATGGAGGTTTCCCATGTTTTTAAAACATGTGTTTATTTTCTTTTAAAATCATTATCAATCAATTTCAACAACAATCATCAACAATATACGTTAATTTCTCTATTTCATGAACTTGAAAATTTGTAAAAATGTGTAGTAACTTACTAGTGTATTTAGTAAGTCTTGTTACCCTTAAAAATGTGATTAGTTCCTTAAAACTTCATTTTTAAAGAGTTTGAATATTCACAACTTCTAGTCGTATTTTCTAAAAATATTTCTTTGTGAAATTTTCTTATTACACAAGTGTTCCTACAATTGTTTATCCACTAAAAATGTGTTAAGTTTATGTAAGATCCAAGTTTTGACAAAACTCATACTTTTCACTTGGTTCTTTCGAAAAACTACTCATAGATCTTTAGCTCTTTAAGATTATAACTCATTTTGATCTTTATTTTCGAAGAAAACATGTATTTATTCAAGTTCATAGTTTATGTGTGGATGATTCCATCATCCACAACATTTCTAACTTTCACATCTTGCTAGTTCATGTTTTTAAGCATGATCTAGCAAGTCCATATGATGGTTCATATCATTTTTACTAACAAACAACATTCAACAAGCATAACAACACAAGAATAACATGATTTCATCATCATTATAACACTACTTCATCACTAGATTAGTTTATGTCAAGACTTTGTTTATGTTTCTTTAGAGTTCTTATCATTTCATCATTCTTTTACTATTAACCATCAAAAATATGAAGAGGATGAAGATCTAAGACACTTACTACTAGCACAAGGCTAGGGAGTTTCAAGTTTGTAAAAGTGATGGATAAAAGAAAACGAGAGAGGTCCTTGAGCTTCCGAACACACCAAGCTTGCTTGTAGGATCTCTAACACCTTTGGTTCACTAGAGCTTGCTTGATGGAGTCTTGAAGGTGATGGTGAGGGTGGTGGTGGCTCTCGGCCGAACAAGGAGAAGAGAGGAGGAGAAGAGTTGGGTTTGATGTTGTGTTGTGAAGTGAGAGAGTGATGGACTAGTAGTTATACTTATAGACTTCAACTCACTAATACCTCATGTGTAATATGTTCTATTATCCAACAACATGATCAAATAAAATATCCAAGAAAATCATTGGGTGGGTCACCCATGGTGACCGTCCCAGGGGGGGGGGGGGTGCTTGGTTGAGTTTCATTGGTTAGTTAGTGATTTAGTTAGGATTCAAGCATTAAGTTTGTGTGTTATGATGTGTTATATAATATATAGTGGGTTAGGTTGTTCGGGGACCCTAACTAGCTCAGAAAAATAAAAACAATGTGTTTGACAATATTTTTTGTGTTCCGGGTAAAGTCCGGTTGTTCAGTTAAATAACGATTCGTTAAAGTGCTAAATTGCACCGTTTAGTGTCTTTTATGTACCCTTTTGTAATACTTTCGATTCCTGACACTTAGGGAAGTATTCTGGATGATAAATCATAATTTCTGCATAATATTTCAGTGTCATAATGGTGATTATAGCTGAATTTAATAAAATTCTGCACCTAAAGTGCGTTTCGGGTGCTTTTTAGTGCGTATTTTAGCTTCCGGATGGTATATATGTAAACCCTTGTATGTATTCTTGGGTTTTAATGTATTCTTGTCATTGGACCTACACCTAGGCTCCAATTCTATTGTCTAACTGCTTTCTGCAGAAATGTTGACACAATGTGTCTTACCGGTGAGTTTACTAATATTTCTGACGCAACGCTCTTGTTTATGCATAAAGCAATATTTTGTAGTATAAAACGTGCATGAATTCACTTGCATGGAATTCAAAATTAATTTTTCTGGTAAACCAGATCATGCACAGTCATTAAAGCACAAATTACTGTTCATTTTGTGTACGGAATGTACGAAAAAGTGACGGTTGTCACAGTCTCCCCCCGTTAAAAGAATTTCGTCCTGAAATTCAAGCGATGCCATTGGTCGCAGGGGAGTTGTGAATTGAATGTGGTCACTTAGGTTCATGATTTGTCTTCATGTTCCCATGTACTATCGGTCATGTTATGGATTCTATCATACTCAAGTAAATCAATTGTGTATTTTCTGTGTCTTGTGGACTCTTGGTCCGTAACCTTAACAGGTCTTATAGTTGTCACACCCCGAAATTATCAGAGCCGGCGTGACTGGACTGGTATCTTCATTGCACAGCGGAAGCAAATAAGCTAAGTCTTCTAGAAAATTGAACGCCCGCTAAGTACTCGAGTCTCCAATGGTTCTCCTATTCCAACCGTGCCTTGTCTTAGAACTGTAACCTGAGAAAGAACATGCGAGAAAAATCAACATAATGTTGAGCGAGTTCATAGTTTGTTTGTAAAAGATTTGAAATAAATCTTTTGAGTTGTGAAAGGTTCGAAATAATCTTTGGAATTGTGAAAGATTTGAAATAAATCTTTGGAATAACCGCTTTTTGAAATAGTATTGAGAAAATGAATTTGAAAACCATTTTCTTGCAAAGTTATATGGAAACGTTGTGTTTGTAACACGTTATGTTCATAAAACCATGTTTTCGTAATGTTCGTAAAATCATCAATGCCCACCCGGACTTTGACCCGCATAATCCTATGCCTTAAATTTTGTATAAAACATGGTAATTAATTTGTATGAACAAGTATGTTTCGTAAGTATAAAATCCCTGGTATGTAGCAAATAAGGGGACTTGTGATCACCAATGGTTTGCAAGGCCACTGATATATGTGAAGTGCAAATAGGGAGACTCAAACCTAGCAGATTTATGCCACGGCGTTAGTATGTGGACAAAGTCACCCCAAGGTCCGTTTCTAGTTTGGCCTGGGGCTGGGCTCGCTACACCCAGATAGATCTATCGCTCCTGTCCCTCGGTCCCGACGTGAGGACTAATGGCCTCATATTGCTCCTACCCACTCACATGATCGGAATAATATACCTCCTTACGCTACCCATACCGTGTATAAAATAAACCCCTGGTCACCCTGACCAGCCCGGTCACCCTGGCCGAATATCATCCACATTTCGAAAATAAGTATTTGTTTTTGTAAAACCGGTATGTTTAGTATAAACCTTTCGTAAATCATTTGTGTTCCTCGAAATCCCTTTCGTAATATGATTTAGAAATACGAGTTTTGCGTTAGTTCAAAACTTTGTATGTTTTTGCAAAACGTGCATGTCTTTCCACCCCGAAAACATTTATAAAAATGTAAAGCCGTAAAAAGTGGGGTTATGAACTCACCTGAATATTCCTGTGCAAAGCTAGCTAATTACGACTCCTTGATGTCGTTTCCAAAGTGAGACTCGCTAGCGTGCATTCTACAATATTCCTAACACGGAATATCTAATAAGTTTCTAAATAAAAGCGGTAACTAGTCTACGTGTTACCGAGCTCTACCGAATCGTTAGTCGAACGATTCAACGGTAAGTTGTTAACTTAATGGAAAAGATTAAGTTATACGTGTTAAGTCTCGTTTAATGTCAGTAGCAATTTAATAAGTCTTGAAAAAGACTTAGTTTCCAAGAGACTTAAAATGAATAAATATTTATATAAAAATATATAAATATATCGTTGTAAGTGCGTTAGCCGTCTCGAGTAGTCGTACGTGTATAAAAGAATATTTCTACGAAAATATCATATAACAAACTCGTATCATATATCGCGTTTCGTATGAAAATAATATATAATAACTTGTATTATATATATCACGTCTTGTGCATATTTGCCAAAAATATACGTATATGCCGTCTAGGCGTATAAAATAAATATGAAGAGTTATATTTATTTTATAAAGAAATCGTCGAGTTGCTTTGTTTGAAAATAAATATAAACCATATTTATTTTTGTAAAAGATTTCGCGTTGTACGACATTCAGAATAAATATATAACTATATTTATTTTAGTAACACAATTGTCGTTTTTTTTTTTAGCGAGTTGTAAAGTATCGTCGATATTTGTATTTTTGTTAAAAGATCACTTGAATTCCGCTAGTTCGTTTTATAATAAAACGCGTTGTATATTACGGATTTTCTCGAAAAACGGGCAGAGTTTACTCTGTTTTTGGACGCCCCCGACAACCACGTGTCGATATATTTATCAAAATTCAACAATTTTTCAATCAATGTAATCAACCATATATAGTTTTCGTCAAATGTATCGAAACGTAACTAAATTATAAATGGATCGGTTCGAGCTCGTTAGTCACGAAATAAATAAAAATTATATAACAACGTAAATAAATAAAACGCATCGCTAATTCTTTACCAGTCTTTGCGTCGAAAAGCTGAGTTGACCGAGTCAACCGGGTTGACCGAGTCGACTCGCTGAGTTGACTGAGTTGACTCGGTTTGACCGAGTCAACCCGAACTGCTTCATTTCTGACCCCAGCCGACTAACTCGAACCCGACTGAGTCGCGAAGCCCGAAACAAATCCAACTCGAACCGAATCACTTGTGCTTTATTCTGAATCGAACTAAAAATATATATATATATATATATATCTTGAATCTGGACCCGAACCGGAGCTTTGTTTTGAGACTGAACCTGATCGGAAATCCCGAACACTGAGTCGAAACACGTTGACCCGAGCCTGTTGACTAGTTGACTGTTGTTGACTGTTTGACCGCTGTTGACTCGGTCTGACCGAGTCAACCGAACCGAACCGAGATGTCACCCGAACCCAGAACCCGCTTCGACGGAAAATGTTGTCGGATCGAGAAGCAAACCCCCGCCACGCTGCAACCGCCGTCGCTGCTACTGCCGCCGCCGTGGGCGGCGGCGCTGCTCCGCCTCCGGCTCTCTCTCTCCTCCCGAGTCTCTCTCTCTCTCCCTGATTCGTAGTCGCTGCACCACCACCAGACGGTGGTGGTGGTGATCCGTTTTCTGGATCGTAAAAAGGGGGTGTCACCTGGCCGGAAACACCACCGGCCGTCGTGGTTCTTCACGGGAGAGAAGATAGGGGTAATCGGTTGGGGTTGGGTCTTGTTTTGAGAAGATGGAGGGTTTTCATGTGTGCTTGGTTTGTCTGTGCATATCATCGAGAGAGAGAGATAGAGGGTATTTGAGTGTAAAGGTTTATTTGTGTGTGTAAGAATGAAATGCAGACAAGTGAAGGTGGTGGTGTTTAATAGAGGGGTTTGAGATCTTAAAGATCTTGTGAAATCTAGTTAAGAGATTTTGGACAGATTTCCATCTAAAGAGATTTTATTTAGATCTTAAATGGATTTTTGGTAGGATTCACAAGCAAAAATCTTGTAGTAAAGATTAGTATATTATGTGTAGGTTTAGGCTTGGGCCCAGGGCCCACAAGCCTATCTCGTGCGTAAGCGGCCCGTAATTCCTACGAGACCCGTTGCCAAATCCTGAACTCTGTTTTATCGTCAAAATAGAAATACACAAAAACACGGTCGGTGGTCGTTGTTTGCACGCCCGTGCGTCATTTACGGTAGTAATTGCGAAAAATTGTATCGTTGCTATCTGTAATCCGTTTTTCGATCCGGTTCCGACTGTAGTCACTAAAATTTTAATTACGAAGCTAAAACATATCGTAAAAATTTAATATTTGTCGGCGTTGTCAGTATTTTGTACGGCATCAGTTCGTTGCCGTTTAACGTTTAGCCGGTTTCTCTGTAAACCACCGTTCGCGCACTGTAAAGACGGATAGACGTTCCCAGGCACTCCAAAGGCCTAATTAAGTTAATTCGCGCTGTAAACACTATTTATTATCGCGTTATTTACTTGTTAATCACGTAATTAAGAGCCGTAAATCACGGGTTGTCACAATAGTATTGTGGACTCTTGGTCCGAAACCTTAACAGGTTCTATAGTAATTCTTATCGTTTGTCATTGACGTGAATCTTAATTATGGGAACAACGACTGTTCCTTGAGTCAGACTCCTCTAAAGACTAGACAAATGAATGTGTCGCGATCACTACTGATCTTTTTCTGGAAGTTTCATCTTGTGAACAATGGTTCCGATCCCTACACCGGGGATTCAACCTTTTCGTTTTCCAAATCACACTTCGCCTTCTCTAGGCGAGGTTTTCATTAAAGCCATACTTCCTATCTCAAATTCTTACGATTTCTGCCGCTCATCGGTGCAATATTTCTGTATTCCGCGGCTGTCTAGATATGTTCACATATCTAAACGGTTTGCCTCTGGTTTCCCCGAACCAACGCGGTTCAGTAGATTGTTTATTCCAGGTCTCTGATCAACACGACGGGGATCGATTTATTATGTTCCATCTAAAGCTTCACACGAAGCGGTTTGGACGGCGGTGTGATAAATACTGTTGTAGGAAGACTCCACTAAGGGCGAGTGAGTGTTCCAACTTTTTATTAAAGTTTATCACACAAGCACGTATCGTGTTCATACAGTCTGCATCGTTCAGTAGCTTAGTCCATCTTTGTTAATATTCAAGTTTTTACGATCAACGGTGTGCTGCAACCCTTGTGATCAGTAAGGATCGTGCAGCGTTTTCTTTCAGGTAATGACGTCAGGTTTGCGGCGTGCAATTACTGTATCTAGCTCAAGGTTTCTTATTATGATTCCTCAATCATTGTGCCGCGTATGCAATGTTGTGGTCTCGTTGCATCGACGTACAATCGAGACTTTGTTGAGAAACGTCACATAATTGCAACTCTAGCTCCTTAGCTCTTGGTTGCAGGGTTGGCATGAATTTCATTCTTATCTACCATGTATCTTAAAGTTCTCACTTCGCGAATTCGAAATCCGCTTTTCGTCATCATAGCTCATAACTGTTCTTTTCTCTAAGAGTTGCAAGGTAAATTGCAGCAGTTGCTCACGACCTCCCTTGGTCGTTGGCCATATAAGAATGTAATCAATAGGTATAATCATGACTTATCCAGGTATGGCTTACACGTTCGATTCATGAGGTCCATGAACATTGTCGATGCATGTGTTAAGCCAAATGATACGACAAGGAACTCGTAATGCTCGAAGCGAGTCCTAAAGGTCGTTTTAGGGATACTTCCTTCTTGTATTCACAGGGGTGTCCTCATGTTGATCTTTGAGTGGTAACTATAACCTGACGATTTGTCTGTTCATGTTATCAGTCCTTGGCAATGGATTCTGAGTCTAAATTTTCTGGAAATTATGCAAAATGGAACTGTCAACTTTCTCCTTGCGTCCTTAATTTCCTCTGTCTAGCAGCTCTCGCAGTTATATCTGAAGCTCAAGCTCCGTGGACAAGGCTAGTCGGCATGGTGTCATTCGGTACTGGTGCCACTCCTGGCACGAGGTTTCTCTTATCATTGGAGGTATTCCTGGCGAGTCTTCAGTAAAGGCTACTGGAACTTCTTCCGTCACGGGATGTTCTCAGGCTTTATACTTGGATATCCAATCCATGCTTACTATCATATTATGACTTCTCAAGTCAATGGTAACAGGAGGTTCCGGCCTCCTGAGTTCCTAGAATATGATTCCTTACTTGCTTCGTCTGCTTAAACTAGCCTTCTATATGCTCATTTCTAAAAAGTACAGGACGTCTATTTTACTCGAAACTAGTCCAAGCAGTTTCTTATGTTCTAAGCATGCAAGGTTAAAGTTGATGCCAGTATTAATTTAAAAGTAGATGCATAGGTTGGTTAATAGGGAACATACCCGTAACCGCATCTGGATCCTGGCGTGCTTCACGAGTTTCGATCGTGAAAACCCTTCCTTGCTTGTTTCTTCCTAGGGTAATCTTTCCTAAAGTGCCCTGCTTCACCACATTTGTAGCAACCTGGTGCTCTCTTATCCCTTCCATCTGGGTCCTTCGCCCAACAGGCGTCCTTGCTGTGCCCTTCTTTTCCACACTTCCCGCACTTAGGCCTCAGACATCGACCTTCATGGTGAAAATTGCATTCCCCGCACCTCAACTTAGTTCCCGAGTAGATTTTACCACCGGGCTTATTAGTGGCTCCATCAGTTTTCCTGTCATGCGGCGGTTTCACTTTCTTTCTTTTGTTTGTTTTAGAGCTTCTATAGCCGACTTGTGTGCCCACCTTTAGGTTCGAAGACTTCTTTTTCTTATTGCATGATGACTCCACATGAGTCTCTTTCTTGTTATTCTCGGATTCCGAAAATTTTCCCGCACGTAGAGCTTCTTCAGTAAGCGTAACGCTTAAATCGATAGCCTCTGTGATGGTTGGAGGCCTTGAGGTAGTAACCAAGCTCCTAATTTGAGGTGCAAGTCCCCAAATGAATCATTCAATCCTTTTGAATTCCGGTTTGACTAAGTAGGGGACGACCCTAGACAAGTCGTGAAATCGCTGGACGTATTCAGGAATCTTCGGTCCGTCCATTTTCAAGTTCCAGAACTCCACCTCAAGCTTCTGGATTTCAGCCCTAGAACAGTATTTCTTTTCCATCATTTCCTTGAGCTCGTCCCAGCCCAGTGCATAAGCAGCATCTGCACCAAGGGTTTGAACCTGAAGGTTCCACCAGGAGAGTGCGCCATCCAAGAACAACCCTGAGATATAGGTAACACTCTGTTGGGGCGAACAGTTACTCATTCTCAGAATGGAGTCAGTCTTTTCTGACCAATGAACAAATGCAACGACACCTCCTGTGCCATCAAAATTCAATGGCTTGCAGTCCAGGAATTGTTTATATGTGCAGCCAGTTGGAGGGTTATTTCCAGTAGTGCCACCGCTGTGTTCGGAGCGGAGGGCTTCATGTCGTGCAATTGCTTGTGAGATTCGTTCTTGAAGCTCAGCTTCTGTTCTAGGCAACGTACTGGTGTTTGTGTCTCGTCTGGGCGGCATTCTCTTCTGTCAAAAGGTATTAAGTAGGTTAGACAATATTCCATAATTGTCTATGAGGTACATAGCACCATAAGCCATCATGTAATCACCCAATTTCACATGTATATAATCAACAATGTATGAGCGAGGAAACAATTACTGAGCCTTCACATAGGCTTGCCAACTTGGCTTATTGTTTATAATAAAATGAACTCGAGGTTACATCGCCTCGGTCATTTAGGTTTCAGCTATTTCCTGCTATATTAGCTTTATTGATGTGTATATTTTCCCAGAGATGGGGTTGTTCGTGTAGAGGTGATAGAGAGTGTAACGTTGCTGAATCTTTTTGAATGTTATTCCTCTTCTCTTGCTTAAATATTGTTTCCCAAACGTCTCGTACAGGAAGTAGGCAAAGTTAGGCACGAAGTAGGCAAGACAGCTTTCCTACTTTAGACTATCTACTATCACAACCCAACCCAATCCAATCTTTTATTAAAATATAAGTTTCTCTCTCTTCCACCTACACAGCCCAATCCAATCCAACTTTTCACTCACATTCACAACCCAACCTACACCAATATTTTATTGAATAAATATAATTTATAATTATTCTTTATTACAATAATCTATATTGATAACCACTTAAATAGTAGAAAAAGAAAAAATATATATTATAATATTGAACAACCGTTTGCAACCTTTGGTTGTTCTGCCGATCCGGTCGAAGCATTTAATTATTTTTTACATTTTTAAATTGCATATGGCTTTTGTCTTTTTGTAATATGTGGCAACCGGTTGGTGAAAATAATCACCATAGTGGGTAGTCTTATAAAGTGCTAAAGCACTGGTCTAGGTTTTGTTCTACCATGTGAAGGTGTGAACACCTAGAGTTTATTTTTGTGCAGTGATCGTTAGCTTGGCCCGCAGAGTCCACCAGGATTTCTGTGCACTACAAGTCATTATTACGTGGGCCCCCGTAATAATAAATTGTCTTGCACAGTTACCCCAATTTTCTTTCGTCCAAGCAGATGATCAATCAAGGAGGGGACACTACTGTCCTTATACTCCTGTCATAGAAAGGACCTTTGCGATGGTCCACACGCTAACACTCGTTATCGTTACGCGCGTATAGGCACGATGATAGGAATAAAGAGAATTCCTAGTAGTCGGAGGGGCACCTTCAAGATGGATATTTCATCTTCCTTTTCTGGTTAAGTATGTTGTCAATCTTGCTTCACATAAGCCGCAGGGATCTCGTCCCGTTGATTAAGAATTCATTCAAGGTTGCTGCCTCTGCCCTGTCATCATCACCGTAGTTAGGCACCTTCACGATCGAGAGGGAAGAGCAGCCATCTCCTACGGAAGCAAGCTCAGAATCTTGTTTGGTAATCACTTCCAGTCATGAGCTTTGCAAAGGACGCGAGGTCGGTAGCTTCATCCTGCGAGTCACGTACAGTAATAGGAGTCGGAGTCGAAAGTATCTTATTAACGTTAATATTTATTCCGTACACTTATTCGTATATATGTATATCAATAACAGATATGCTACTTAGCATAAACAAGCAATTTGATGCATTATATCACGTATAACTCTCGTTTTTTTTTTGGGGGGGGGGGTCATTTTTCTAGTTGTCGATTTACAACAAAAACACTACTTGGTACTAGTTATCACCAAGAGTATATTTTATTTTTGGCAAATCTATCTCGTGTAGACTATGCCTTAATTGGCACCTTATCTTGAGGGCATTCCCTATAATGTCCTTGCCTTGTCTCTTTTTGAAAAGTGTTTGACTCGTGGATCTTGGCGCTTTCGTGAATGCAATGAAAAACCTTTTTGTAAAGTGTTTTTGTGAGAGAACTCTAGTGATTGTAGTCTAGACTCGAGAAGGAATCCTAGTTCACTACAATCGAAGCTCTGATACCAAACTGTCATACCCTGTCTTTTGCGGAAGCGTATGATGTGTGACTGGTTTAATATCATTGCATTCAATTGTAATAAACAACTACATGATCAAAACGATGTTCATCCATTCATGAAAATTTGAGTATTACAAACACTTATTATTTAAGTTTTAAAAACACAACCTTCGTCTAGGTTACAATTCAACAAAAGTGGATGACATCTAAACTTGAAGTCTACTTCTAGTTACGACACCCGCGCCCAAGATCCATCCTGTCACCAGAAATACATGTAATTTTGGAAAACATCAACAAAAAGTTGAGCGAGTTCATGCATTTTGCATACCTTGTATGAAACATGGTATGCATCTTGTATAAATAAAGTATTCTTGCGAAATAACGTATTCTTGTAAAATAAAGTATTCTTGTGATACAAATCTTGTACCAATAAAGTATTCTTGTGATACAATTCTTGTACCGATAAAGTATTCTTGTAAAATCTTTGAGAGACTTTAAGGCATGTGAGGACATGGGGAGTACTTGTTATGACTCCTTAAGGACATGGGAGTACTTGTTATGACTCCTAGGGAGCATTCGTAATGGCTCCTACCTTTGTCGATTTCCTCGACGGTGTCGATTAACCTCGACTGGGACTCCGAAGCACTGCTAGGTACAAGTTGTGACCATGAGTGGGGTTCTGCCGTACCCGTTAGATCTAACCCTCGTCCCTAATTAATGAATGTTTTTAATGGCTTGGTACTAGTTTTCACCAATACTTTATGGCATTTTTAGTATTAAGTCTATGCTCACATGATCTAGTATTTCATAGGCATTTCTTATAACGCATCATACTTGGTACTCGTTCTCACCAAGAGTGCTTCTTGTATTTTTGTGTTCTCAAATCGCATCATACTTGGTACTCGTTCTCACCAAGAGTGCTTCTTGTTATCATATCATTTATAAACATTGTATTATTTGTAACATGTATTTCACCCCCGAGAGTTATAAAACCAAAAACAGTTAAAGAAAAGGGGGAGCATGAACTCACAACTTTGCGTTCCTGCGTCGTAAACTTCACCGGATTTGCTTATCTAGCGTCGTGACCTAAACGTGTTTATTAATGTTAGTCACTAGACTTGTATCGCACAAGTACAAGTCACTATCTTTTGTATATGTGTTCTTGTGTTAAAAATAATTTATATTCTTAACTAAGTGTCTCACTTATATTATTTTCTCTAAAATAAATACAAGTATTTTGCACCCGAATTATGTATTTTTTCCAAGTAATATATTTTCATAAATATATCTTCTTGTATGTGTCTAAGCATGTTGTATGTGTATTTTTGTATTCTTACTCTTATGAGTATTTAGTGTATTTTCAGATCCTAATACACTATTCATGTATAGTACATACTACATACACTTAGCACAAAATATGGTGATTAGTAAATATATATATTTTTCTCGAAAATATACATAGTTAATATCAATTTTAATCTTGAAGAAATCATCATTTCTTATCACCAAAAATTAGGGAAACCTTGGTAAATGTTCTTAGATACATTTTTAGGGATTAAGTTTCTCAACACTTACATTTTCTAAGTGTCAAAATTTTATAGAAATTTTGACAGAGTTTCCCCTAAAAATGGAGGTTTCCCATGTTTTCAAAACATGTGTTTATTTTCTTTTAAAATCATTATCAATCAATTTCAACAACAATCATCAATAATATACGTTAATTTCTCTATTTCATGAACTTGAAAATTTGTAAAAATGTGTAGTAACTTACTAGTTTATTTAGTAAGTCTTGTTACCCTTAAAAATGTGATTAGTTCCTTAAAACTTCATTTTTAAATAGTTTGAATGTTCACAACTTCTAGTCGTATTTTCTAAAAATATTTCTTTGTGAAATTTTCTTATTACACAAGTGTTCCTACACTTGTTTATCCACTAAAAATGTGTTAAGTTTATGTAAGATCCAAGTTTTGACAAAACTCATACTTTTCACTTGGTTCTTTCGAAAAACTACTCATAGATCTTTAGCTCTTTAAGATTATAACTCATTTTGATCTTTATTTTCCAAGAAAACATGTATTTATTCAAGTTCATAGTTTATGTGCGGATGATTCCATCATCCACAACATTTCTAACTTTCACATCTTGATCTAGCAAGTCCATATGATGGTTCATATCATTTTTACTAACAAACAACATTCAACAAGCATAACAACACAAGAATAACATGATTTCATCATCATTATAACACTACTTCATCACTAGATTAGTTTATGTCAAGACTTTGTTTATGTTTCTTTAGAGTTCTTATCATTTCATCATTCTTTTACTATTAACCATCAAAAATATGAAGTGGATGAAGATCTAAGACACTTACTACTAGCACAAGGCTAGGGGAGTTTCAAGTATGTAAAAGTGATGGATGAAAGAAAACCAGAGAGGTCCGTGAGCTTCCGAACACACCAAGCTTGCTTGTAGGATCTCTAACACCTTTGGTTCACTAGAGCTTGCTTGATGGAGTCTTGAAGGTTATGGTGAGGGTGGTGGTGGCTCTCGTCCGAACAAGGAGAAGAGAGGAGGAGAAGAGTTGGGTTTGATGTTGTGTTGTGAAGTGAGAGAGTGATGGACTAGTAGTTATACTTATAGACTTCAACTCACCAATACCTCATGTGTAATATGTTCTATTATCCAACAACATGATCAAATAAAATATCCAAGAAAATCAATGGATGGGTCACCCATGGTGACCGTCCCAAGGGGGGGGGGGGTGGGGTGCTTGGTTGAGTTTCATTGGTTAGTTAGTGATTTAGTTAGGATTCAAGTATTAAGTTTGTGTGTTATGATGTGTTATATAATATATAGTGGGTTAGGGTGTTCGGCGACCCTAACTAGCTCAGAAAAATAAAAACAATGTGTTTGACAATATTTTTTGTGTTCCGGGTAAAGTCCGGTTGTTCGGTTAAATACCGATTCGTTAAAGTGCTAAATTGCACCGTTTAGTGTCTTTTATATACCCTTTTGTAATACTTTCGATTCCCGACACTTAGGGAAGTATTCTGGATGATAAATCATAATTTCTGCATAATATTTCAGTGTCATAATGCTGATTATAGCTGAATTTAATAAAATTCTGCACCTAAAGTGTGTTTCGGGTGCTTTTTAGTGCGTATTTTAGCTTCCGGATGGTATATATGTAAACCCTTGTATGTATTCTTGGGTTTTAATGTATTCTTGTCATTGGACCTACACCTAGGCTCCAATTCTATTGTCTAACTGCTTTCTGCAGAAATGTTAACACAATGTGTCTTACTGGTGAGTTTACTAATATTTCTGACGCAACGCTCTTGTTTATGCATAAAGTAATATTTTGTAGTATAAAACGTGCATGAATTCACTTGCATGGAATTCAAAATTAATTTGTCTGGCAAACCAGATCATGCACAGTCATTAAAGCACAAATTACTGTTCTTTTCGTGTACGGAATGTACGGAAAAGTGACGGTTGTCACAGTGATGATGAAACCGAATAGGGTTGTTCGGTTGGGAGAGAGAGAGAGGCGATTGATGTTATGAACTAATAAGGTTATGTTGAAGTCTTACCTTAAAACCTCTACATTAGTCTCCTTATATATGCACCCAGGAGGAAACCCTAATTAGTTAATAAGGGTAATTAGGTCCATCAACAATTACCAACTAATTATTTAATAGGTTGTTATATATTTTGATCTATATTATGTAAATGATTATAATGGCTACTAGATTAAATATTAAACATAATATATTTAATCTTATAAACCACACTTGAAAGTTCTAATCGTAATCTATGACATAGACTCTTAACATATGTAAGGTGAACTAGCAAGTTTCTTAGCACGGATTAGCCACAATTAACGTAGCCATAATGCCAAGAACAAAACTAGTCACACTACACCATTTGAGGTGACTATAAGTATCCTTAAATGCATATATTTATAAAGTTGAGATTCCAAGTTCCAACACGATTGTATTTGCCCAAATCACCTTCTATCATAAAACAAATACTATAAATATGTTTTTAAGAGCATAATATCGAATAAAATGAACATGATCAACATCACTCCTAACATGTAATGCTCCGCATTTTCGTACTTTCCTTAATTAGAAAGTTTATTCGTAATTCTATTTTTTGGAAACTTGCAACCATATCGTATTCGTATTTGATTTCCAATCTTGTAATCCGAGACCTTGATCTTAACAAACTTACATACTTTATATACATACGTGTTATACATATAATCAATCGTTAATTACATGTTTACTTACAATTTAATACTTGTTATACATTCGAAACGCTATTCACGCATTCATGATACGAAATTTGTGCATACATACGCTTTCCATACTTGAAAACATGTTAAATTACAAAGTTTTAGCATCAAATGTCGCAACCCCCGTCCCCTATCTGTCCCGGGAATGGGTGGCTGCGAGACCAGTTTCGGTGGTATCGGTGTTTATCATTTTGGCAGCGGAAATTACATCAGGACCGTAGTTAGGAAATATTTTATCAGAGTAAAACACCACATTTTATATAAATAAACACATTGGGATAAAACCCAAGTTTTTATTACAAATTGATTTGTAGGGGTAAACCCTAATTTATTGAAATAAAACATCTTCTTTATTTAGGTAACTTTTATAGCCACTTTTCCAAGCCTTCAGTGCTGTCCAGCTGGCTTCTATTTGGCTTTCACATTTTGTTACCTGAAACGGGTTTAAAAACATTTTGTCAGTGGGAAATACTGGTGAGTGAATCCCAGTTTAATCAAGAAGAGTTTTATCCTTTAACAGTATTGAGAGCGATTACAATGTTTATTTCTACACAATTACTCATTCAGTACTGTCAATCCTGACTGGTGGGTCATATTACACATTGGCTAACTCTTTGTCCAATGGTAACGTGTTCCACATTTTGTATACAAAACCCCAACATACCGGCAGTAATTGAAGAACTACAAAGACTCAATCACTGCTAACCACATTATAAATTATTTAAGGTTTTGTAAAAACAGTTTACAAAAAGGAGATTACTCACATTGATGTCTTAGGGTTTTCCTTAAGGATGTCATGGTGATTATCTATTAATTACACAAATGCATACACGTTAGTATAATAACCCAATATTTACATTAGTAATACCCTCCCCAAGACGACATTCCAACGACTACGTCGGGCAGAACCTCGACAGCCGTTACGGAACCCTAGATCAATCGGGCAGCGTATCTAATATGTAACCGGGGGTTATAATACTTACAACGAAGCAGAACTTCGTTATTCAGGGGGTATAATACCCGATTATAGCTTCTACACTTATGAAATTCGAGAGAGAAAGAAAGAAATGAGTGACGAAAACTGAAAGCTGATGGCCCCTTTTATAGGGCTGGGTGACAGGTCCGTCGCGCCCCGCGACGAAGGAAGGCAGGGCCTTCGCGGCCCGCGACCTAGGGGGTCTACGGCGTAGCTTTGACCGCTCTTCGAGTAGGGTTGACACGATGCCGACACGTGGTGGCTCTGGGTGCGGCCTCGTAGCCAGGTGCTCGCCCTTGCCCGCGACGTCCCTCAAGGGATCTGTCGTGCCCCGCGACGTCCCATTAAATTTTGTTTTTAATTAATTTTAATAAAATAAAGGTTTTCGGGGCCTATTTTCGTATACGAGGTGTATTTTAGGACGTATAGTGATATTTTAAATATTTTTTAGGGTGTCGGAATTTATTTTGGAGGGTTGTTATATCAAATGAGGAACATATAAAAGTTCAGGGACTAAAATGCAATAAAACAAAAAACTGGCTAAATGAGGTGTGGCGCAACGCGACGCCTAACCCCATTTAGCTTGGCGGGGCACTAAGCCCCTTGATCAGCGGAAACTTGTTTTCTGCTCCAAGATTGGTCACCTTCTTTTTCCCCAATCACCATACAACCTTCTTTAACACAAAACCCCACCTCTCCATTAAAAAACCAAGCCTCCATCATCCCATTTTCACTTTCCCAACTCTTTTACATTCTCAAAAACACTCTCAATCAGTTGTATTACAAGAAAAGGGCAGAAAGCTCTAAGTCTAAAAGTGGGTTCAAACTCATATTTCTTCATATTTTCTTCACTTCTTCTTCCTCATGAGAGCTTGGAACACCTCTAAGAGTGTTTCCACAAGTTTACCATGGTAAACTAAGGTGGAACATCACCATTTTGAGGTCCAAAATTTCTGTTTTGGAAGTTATATGTTGTAAACTTTTTATAAACTTAACTTTCATGCATGAATCTTATGCCTAACATGTTCCTAAACTCATCTATGGTTATAGGACTTGTTTGAGGTTGATTCTTATGAGTTTAGAGGTGCAAACACCCTCTAAACTTTCTGTTTTGATAAGGTTTAGACAACCTACAAGTGTTGAGACCATCCAGGTTTACCATTAGTTCATATGCCAAGAGTTGAGCTTTGGTATAGGTGTGAACCATGGAAGCCTTGGATTTACAAACTTGTTCCACCACCTCACTTGATGTTTTATCATATTATTCTAAGTAGTTTCCTAGACCTAAAGTAACACAACCCCGCCCAATCTCCAAGATTTTCCATGACGGGTATGAAATACCCGGGTTGATCTTACTTGGTTACTTGATGAACTAGGTAGTTAGTTGTATTTTACTTTTCATTCATGACCAACCGGGTCATCAACTAAGTTGATGACTTTGTGCTTTGGTGAATCATACAATGAGGTTATTCATACCTCCATGCTTGACTTATATGACACTACATGATAATACATGATGGACCTATAATATAATCTTTATACTATATAATATATAACCGAATTCTTGATGATAACCAGATTATGGTTATATGTCATGAACATAGGTTAACTTATCTTTGTTCTAAGTTCCTCGTTTATGATTCTAATGGGCAAGTTTGGACCCATGAAATCACATAAAATCTTAGTGTCAAAACGAGCGTTTAAGACAAGATATATTTTCGTGTACATACTTTTTATACTTAATTCCCGAATCCAAATCCATCACCAAATCCGAATACTCACACACCTTCGTTTCCCCAATGTAGGGTAACTTCGGTGTTCCAACTCTCAACTCATCAACTCGCGGTTAAACGAAAAGCTTAGCAATACCGTGAGTATATATAACCCCTTTTTCATTGTATCACTTTTGGGTGCAATATATACATTATACAAAAACTCACATAAACACTTGTACGCAAACACTTTATTCATACAATTGACTCCAACATACATGCTTTATACATTCATACTTAAAAATACATGCTAGAAACTTTACTTGCACAATACTTAGTCATTAATTTCGTACAAGCCTCCCTTAACATGTCACACCCTCAAATCCACGTGCGGAGTATTGCCGCGAGGTGTGCGACTGACCAGGATCATGCCACCAATCATATTGAACAATTAATAAAATAATGTAATACCATTACATTAATATGATTAGTGACTAAAAGTTAAAGTCCAAAAATAATGCTCAAGCTAACAGCGAAAGCATATAGTTTAAAATCCAGACAATAGTTTAAAGTTCATAATAATTAAATAAGAACCCATCAATGGTTCAATGCAACCACTACACTCCTCTGCTGCAAGCTCCTGAGCTGTTCCTAACGACCTGCAAAGCATGCAGTATGGTGTCAACATAAAGTTGGTGAGTTCACGGTTTTCCATTTTTATTTCCAAAGACATAAGTTGTTAAATTACTCATTTATAATCATATTATGGGGAGCTACCCCATTTGTAAGCTACTAAACTGTTCGATACTGAATAGTTATGACTGTTGTGTTGTTTTTGCCCCATGTGCCAATGTCTATCATCATTGATGGTTGCTAAGGCATAATAGTTCACTCCCGTCCTCCCCGGCATAGTGTGAGGTTATCAAACCTAATAGCGCTATCAACTAATATCCCGTTCGCCAGGCCCCGGTGATTAATCGGTATAATGTGTGGGGACTTCGTGATAGAGTTTTGGTTAGCATGCTTAAGACATGAAATATAAATAGTATCTAATAGTATCCCTCCCCGGAATACTAAGCAATCCCAACCCAGGGTAAGTGCAGTTCGTTCCTAACCACCGAGAATACATGCTTTTAGTAAATGTGTGAACTCACCTTTCTTTTGCTCGGCAGATAAATTACTTGTGTTAAGTTGGTCAACCACGTCCTATATGGTTACCAATATTAATTAGGTTTGTATGCAAGTAATCCACGTATTTTCTATACGTAACTAACATGTATCATACAAGTAAAGACGTCACGTATTACACAAACATGTGGCCATACCAGGATCCAAAACAATAGCCCAAGACTGAACAGTACCGTTTGGCCCAATACTTGTTTACATAAGTGTGCGACCCATATATGGTGTGGAGCACATTATCAGGTGTGCGGCCACCTGGTAATGTGCGGTCATGCTTGGACGAGTTGTACTTTACGCATCAGGTGATTGTACAACAGAAATGTGCAGTTTTAGGAGTGTGCGACCATGGACCATTCGCTTGTACGTTGCGCATTAGTACTTGTAACATCCAAAGGTGTGCGGAACACGTGGCACACAAGTGTGCGGTGTGCCGTGTTAGGTTGTACAGTATGCAGAAGAAGTTGTACGTTTCACTAGTATACGGTGCAAATTATCCCTACCGTAGACTACAGTGCTCAATCGTAGTCTACGGTTCAGTCCAACTGATCAATCAATTAAACATTCTAGTTTATATGATCAAAACATACCAAATACAGATTTATACATCATTCCTCATGAATTTTATTATCATATTCATCACACCTATGAAGCTCTATACAACACG
>JARYGA010038426.1:0-39466 GCA_030545235.1 Helianthus tuberosus
AGGTTTGGCTCGCTTTTTAGCTCGACTCGGCTTAGCTTAGATTATTTTACTTTTAATGTATTTTATTTTTATATACTTTATAATATATTACAAAAACTAATTATATTTACATGTATTTATGAGTGTAACTAGGTTAATGCCCGCGTAATACGCGGGCTTCAACCAAAACCATATTATTTACTTTAAAATGAAATATTTTGTACAAATACATACATTGGAAGAAAAGTACAGAAAACTATTCAAATGCCGGAAAAAACTTCCTTATAGACTACATTTGTTCTTTTACTCGTTACTATTCAAAACCTCCTATTCATACTCTCCCATGCATTCTACAGCCAAACAATTTCCGATCTGACCCGACCATCTTGACAAACCGGCCGAGCCAACCTGCGAAAGACTGGACTGATCCATCCTCATATGGTCTGGTCCTTGGTCCTCACTTTCCAGCCTAATCAGTCCTGGTTCCACGCCTGAGCAGGATTATGCGGCCAACATTTAACAGTTAACATATGATATGAGCACTAAGATGATAGCTTAAGCACTTACTTAGTAAGCACCGGATCTCAAATGTCAATCATAATACTTGAAAACAATACAATGAAATACACACAAACATGAATACTATAAATCTTCATCTTCCAATCCACCTTTAACAAATCTTCCCACTTTTGTTCGATCCAAATTAACCCATTTGGACTTTTGAGAGCCTTGACTTCAAACCCATTTCCGGGTTCGATACTTAAATCTGATATTTTTATACTTCCAGAAGGCTTAAAATAATTTATTTATCATATGTGATCAGTAGCAAAAGGTTTGGAGTCGTTTAGATATGTAAAACTCATTTTATGGCCCGTAAGGGCAAAACCGACAATTACCGGATTAAGCCTACGACTATGAGTTATGCTCAGCCTAAAATTAATTAAAAATCTTTAAAAATCCCAAAATAATATATTGCATCAGTGGGTAAAAGATTTAGTATCAAAAAGTAGGCTTAACTAGGCTATACGCTAATTACGCCGTTTTATTAACATAAAACATTAATTTTGCGATAATGAGCATAACTCTCAATCTATAATTCAAACTGATGTCAAACTTTGCATACAAGTTTATATATCAGTAATTAAAGTTTCTACTCTTTTACATTTTCAAAAATCACGTTTTAAGGTAATAAGGGCATAACGGTCAACATATGAGCAATTAACGGAAACATGCATATTAATTGGATAACTAATGAACCAAGGTGTATAATCACAGAGGGTTATTCTAACATGTAACCTAGTCCAATTAAAGCTCTGAGGCATTTCTAAAACATGCCTTAACGGGTCATAACTGAAAGTCAAAGTGAAAGTCAAACTATGTGACTTTCGGTTCCGAACCGGGTCTAAACAGGAAATTGTCGGGTCGAACATGTTTAGACATGTTCTTACACTTATTACCAAGTTATAACAATGATCAAATAGGTTGTATATGGTCTACATTGCTAATTATGCATAAATCGCATTTTAAACTTTCTGTTGACTTTTTAAGTACACGTTTGACCCGACTTTTGACCTGGTTAGAGTGGTAATCAGGGGGAACCCTTTTGAGGGTTTATTACCCACATAAATACCAACTTATACCTACTTTTAATTCGAGATATGACTGAGCCATTGTTGACTAATCTCGAAGTCAAACCGTAATTACGACGGTTTGACTTTTAGCTAAATAACTAAGCTAAACTCAATTTAGAAAGGATTAGAACACTTACTGAAGTCCTAAGCTTGATTAGGGAACACTTGAGAGGAAGTTGAGCTCCAGAAGTGGTCCTCAAATGCAGATGAAGGTGTGAAGAAAGTGTTGCAAGTTCATGGCCTTATATAGTGGATTTAAGCACCATAATTGATTGACAACAAGGTCTAGCACACACCACAACTGATCAACACTTGTTTCTAGTGTTTAGGGGGTGTTTTAGGGGTCAAGGGATGTGGATAATCGAGTTAGAATCGAGCAAATTGCACTCAGCAGGCAACAACCCATTTAATTCGGAGCTGGGCACCCCTCGCGCGATGCCACGCCTCCCTCGCGTCGCGCTAGGCCCTCCCTGATCAACTTTTGTGATTTATTTCATTTTGATCCTTGGCTCTTCAAAACTTGGTTAGGCACTTGTTTTCTTGCATTTTAAACCCTCAATGTTGATCTATAAGGGCTTTAAAACATATACCCACTTTGTTAGGTCCCCGGTTAACTTCGTTGTCACCCGAAAAGTCCTAACATTCAACGTTTACGCTTTAACCCTTCGCACACGAATTTGATCATAACTTTCTCATACGATAACGAAACTTTATGAAATTTTAATCGTGCATTCTAGTGAGCATAATTTACCGTTACAAAGCTTCGGGTTTGTCAAAAGGTCACTCAGAGGTATAATTTAAACATGTTGACACATTTAGCCCCTGTAGTTTTAAATCTCTCACTTTTAGCTTCGTATGATCCATGATTTATTCGTTTGAAGGTATGAGCACCATGTAGGGTTAATGTACATTATATTTATTCACAGTTGATAGTTAGAATACGTATATTCACATACTTTCCATGTTTGTCAACTTTAGTCCTTCTATAATATTTCTTTCACACGTTTAAACATTTGACACGTGTCTACACATTATAGGACGTGAATTTTCGAGGTGTTACATCGGTAGTCATCACATTGGAGGAATTCCATAAGATGAGTCAACGGGTCAAACAATAGTGTAAATTGTAGAATTGGTGTTTTAATTAGTTAGCAATGGCGTTATAAATCGCAAGAGCGTTAAACCATGGAATTGGTAAGGAAGCGCAAGTAATACCAAGCCCCGGATGATGGGTATAAGGCGCCATAGGCTTACTAGTGAGAAGTAGTAAAATAGAATAAGTTAGAATGGGTCGAATAATAGTATAAGTGGCTTTAGGTCGTTATGATCGGAGAGTCAAAGTTGGGTATGATAGTCGTAAGAAATATGTCCGTAATGAATTTACAAATATACAGGAAATGAATCACCTAAAACGACGTGTGGAACAGGGTGAAATCAATAAAATAGTCAAATGGCAAATTCACAGAGTCCACCGTAATTTACGGTGGAAAACAAAAACGTTACGGTGGTTTACTCCTGTGTTACGGCAGACCAGAATCACTCAGTGTCTACCGTAACTTACGGTAGACACCGTAAGTTACGGTGGAGCCCAGAAAACTTGTATTTATTTATTTATCATATTTCGATGTCGGAACTTGTGTTTATGTAATATATATTAATGTCAAAACTAAAGTTTTAGTGGTTTTGACCCTAGGTGACGATGTGGATCTTACGGACGGTGGTCAAGCAAGTTTCGAAGAACCGAACACGACTTTTGAAGCTTCCGCACTATTTTGACCTTTAATAGACTACGTTTATGGGATGTAAACAAATTGTTAAACAACTTTTGAATGTTTTAACTTAGTCGATAGTTGACTAAGGTTTTGCCACTTTTGAACTTACTTTTGGAATCTATGTTATAACTAGACATCTTTATCTAAAATGGTGTGAATTTTTATTAAATTCAAGGAAAAATTAGATGGGTGTTACAAGTTGGTATCAGAGCTTAAGGTTGTCAACAAAGTGTTGCAAAAGTGTTTCTTTTAATACGGTTGATGATGAATATTTGTGTAGATTTAAAAGTAAGTTTAAGCAATGTTTAAGTTTCTCATTTAAAAAAAAAGGTTAGTATGTATCAGTTGTTTGATTATATCATCAATTCTTAAATTGTATTAGACTATCCACTATCACAACCCAATCCAACCCAATTTTTTATTAAAAAACTAATTTCTCTCTCTTCCACATACACAACCCAACCCAATTCAAATTTTCACTCACATTCACAACCCAACCCAACCTAAACTAATATATTATTAAATAAATATGATTTATTGAGGGAATTATCAGGTAAGAAAAAAATTAAAAAAGAAAGATAAAATTAGTGCACCAATTAAATTTGGACATGTGGTATGATGTTGGGTTGCAACCTAGGTTGCCATGACAACCAGGTTGTGGACTTTTTCTAATAAAGAATTGTTTTTTCATTTTTATTAAATCCACATGGCAACCAACCCAAAGAAATGGTTGCCATAGTGGGTAGTCTTAGTAACATATTATTATGATCGAGAAAACAACATAATGTTATTGATGTATTATGTACTCGCCCATAGTCGTGTGGGTCCTTTGGTGAGATATGAATGAAACATTAGTGTTCATTTTAGTCAAACAAATCTTCTATTTTGGTTTTTATCATATAAATGTATTGTTTTTTATTTTTATTTTTTTATTCTGATATAAAATTATTTAGAAATTTTATATTACTAATGATTCAACACAAGAACGTTGTTTGATTAAAAGGTTTTAAATAAAAGTTGTTAAATTCACAACTAGAAAACTAAATTTTGTTGTAGTCAAAACCAAGTATTAAATTAAATAGGCCTTCTTAGTATGATCAGTTTTATTTATCTACTGCTTAAAAAAATGCAAACATCTTTTTTTTTTCGGAAAATATTTTTCATGCACACAAACACCGCCGTGTGAAAAAAGCGCAAGGACGGCTCAAAGGAGCTACAACAAAAACTCAAACAAAATCGAAGCAACACCAACTATTCCAATATATAGATTTATAAATAGATCTATTCTTCAAAACGCAGATAACCAAATGGTCTAATACTACTCTTAATATCTTCAATATTCCAGTCTTTATCTGCAAAGACTTTGTCGTTTCTTGATCTCCAAATCCACCAACACGAATACACGATGCAAACATCTAATAATTATACACCAAGATTTTTAAAATCAAAACAATACACCTTGAATATAAATATCAGATTATTTCTATTGAACAAATTTACAAACCCAAACCTAATGAAATAGATTGGACATTTGGAGTTAAGGTGATAGATAAAGATGGTACCCTGGCTTCCCAATTATTTTGGGGGTTTAAAACATGTAAATTTGAAGTTTTTCTATGGAAAAATAATTACTGATGTATCAACCTTAATCTCGTAAGTGGTACAACTAATTCCTAATATTTAAATTGATTTGAAAAAGCAATTAACCAACAAAAATTCTTATTTCAATCGTTTTATCAGTTATATCCGTACAAACTTTTGACAAGGGTGTACCTATCTACACACCATTTTGCCTATTTACACACCAAAAAAGGTGTTTTTTGTCCTTATATGCACACCATGCAGTGTCGAACTGTGGCCAAAACGCAGCGTTTTGGTCCGGTTAACCAGACAAAGACTGACGGGTGTCTGATGGGTCTGTTGACCGGACCAAAACGCCGAGCTTTGGCCGCGTTTTGGTCCTATCAACCAGACAAAAGACCGACACCCGGTCTGGTTGACAGGACCAAAACGCGGCCAAGGCTCGGCGTTTTGGTCCAGTCAACAGACCCGTCAGACACCCGTCAGTGTTTGTCTGGTTAACCGGACCAAAACGCCGCGTTTTGGCCACAGTTCGACAATGCAAGATGTGCATATAAGGACAAAAAATACCTTTTAAGGGTGATCACACTTGGTGTGTAGATAGTTTGGCGCTTTGACAATTATGTTTTGAAGCAACCAAACTTTGACAAACATATGTAAAGTGATTGCAACAAAGGCGAATTTTTGTTATCGTTGAGCTCACTTGCCACTGATTATCCCTATTACCACTTATAAGGGCATGTTTTTTTTGAACGACCGACAAAAATCCATTTATTCATTGTAGCAAGGCGCTACCCACCAAACATACATGTTTTTCACCACATTTACAAAATACAAATTACAAATCAACTAGCCAACTATATTGAACCGACTCCAATCCTCCCAAGTTAAAGACGACATTTTTGACTTGTTCTTTACCCAAATGTACGCCAAAGACTTTATCTCATCTAAAATCTTCGTACAGTTCGGATTTACTTGCCTGAACAACACCTCGTTTCTATGCTTCCAAATGCTCCAGATAGCCACAAGAATCACTGCATGAAGTGCTTTCCTTTTGTTACTCCTACTAGCGCTGATCACGAACTCATGAAGCGACAACAAGTCATTTATACCAAAAGCGAAGATAGGAGGTATCGTGCACCAACAAGCGAGGTTTTGCCAGAACGATTGCGTGAATTGGCACGAGACAAACACATGTTCACAAGTCTCTATAAAATCACCACACAAAATGCACAACGGATTTTGAACCGGAACATTCCGCTCCGATAACGCACCTCTAGTCGACAACCTATTCATGTCCGCCCTCCATGCCACAATACCAACTTTCTTCGGAATCCAGTTGTTCCATTCAAAAACTCGGTCCAGTCGACTCCGGTTATGCAAGCCGAGAGTGCTTTTGATACTAGCCACACTGAACACACCATTATTATCATATTTCCAGACCCATGAGTCCCTACCCAATGTAAGGCCCAGCCCACCAACAATACCCATCAGTTGCTGAAACTGATCATGTGCAGCCGCATCCAGAACCGGCTACGACCAGGCCCAATTAAAAACAATCCCATCCTCATCAGAACCCATACGATCGGCAACCAAGCAGGCCTTATTTGACTCAGCCTTGAATAGTTCTGGGAACATGATATAAAACGGGATCTGATCAGCCCAACAGTCTAGCCAAAAATAATATACTTCTACCATCGGCCAATACCGCTGAAACGGCTGATTTCAGGTCGATGTTAGCGTCGAGAAAATAGTGCCGAATGCTACAGATATTTTTCCACGGGCCAGCAACTGATTTTTTACACGGAGTATCATTCCACACTCTTGGATTGTGATGGATAGCCCAAATTACCCTCCTCCACAACCCATTTTTTTCCGTTTTGAACCTCCACCACCACTTTGCCAACATTGCCAGATTGGCGTCCCTGAGAGAACCAAAACCCAGCCCCCCAAATTCTATAGGAGCAATTGTTTTTTCCCACGCAACCCAATTCATCTTAGCCTTTTCCTCCGATCCACCCCAAAAGAATACTCTTCTTATTATATCCAACGATTCAAGAACTTTTATCGGAGCTCTAAATAATGAGAAATAATACGTAGGAAGTGAATTCAACACCGATTTGATAAGGGTTATTCTACCTCCATAAGAAAGAGTTTTGGCCTTCCAGATCGAAAGTCTACTTTTAAATATACCAATTACCGATTTCCAGTTACGAGCTAAATTCATATTTGCCCCGACTAAAAGACCGAGATGTTTAAACGGGAACCTACCTTGTTTACACCTCATCCGATTCGCCGTATCTTGAACTTCAAGCTCACTTACCCCGACACAAAATATGCCACACTTAGCTAGATTCACTTTTAATCCAGAGACTAAATAGAAACACCTTAGCATTCTTCGAAGATTATTTATATTCGACGAAGACCACTCGCCGACAAACATTACATCATCCGCATAGATTAAGTGGGACAAGTATGGGCCGTTGTTTGTGACTTTTATACCCTTGAAAAGGCCAGTGGATTCAGCTTCTTTCATGATACCAGACAACGCCTCCATGGCTATAACGAATAAAAACGGGGATAATGGATCACCCTGACAGAGCCCACGAGAGCATTCAAACTCCCTGGTTGGAGAGCCATTCACTAGAACGGAAGCTTTAGCGGACCGTAATGTAGCCATAATCCAAGCACGCCACCGACTTGGGAAGTTCATTTGCATCATCATCGAGTCAAGAAACGCCCAATTCACCGAATCATAAGCCTTATTGATATCAACTTTGAAGAACATACCGCACAGCTTATACTTTTTTAGCCAGCTCAAAATCTCATTTAGCACAAGTGGCCCATCCATAATGTTTCTCCCAGCCAAAAACGCCGATTATTGTTCGGAAACTAAGCTCCCCAATACCCCTTTCAGCCTATTAACGAGGACCTTAGATATTACTTTGTTTATCACACCGATAAGGCTAATAGGCCGGAAATCCGCTGGACAAGCTGGATCCTTAACCTTTGGGATCAAGGCAATGAAGGATGAAGTGCAACATTTATTAAGAGACCCCTCCTCATAAAAACGGTTGAAAAGTTTAATAATGTCATCCCAAAGACCCGACCAACATTTTTTGATGAACTTGAAGTTAAACCCATCCGGTCCCGACGCCCGATCACCATCGCACTCCCAAGTGGCTGGTTTGATTTCCTCCAATGAAAACGGTCTTTCTAGCTTGCTTGCCTCATCCACCGAAAGAGAAGCAAGATTCGGACATACTAACATCGGTCTACTACGCATAGGCTCAGTAAACTGGTGCTTAAAAAAACCAAACAACGATTCCTTGATTGCCAACGGATCAGTAACCCAAACACCCTCAATCATCAGCCCATTGAGTCTATTCGTACTAATATTCGAGTTGATTATGTGATGAAAGAAAGAAGAGTTCTCGTCCCCTTCTAATGCCCACCTAGCTCTGGATTTTTGACGCAAATCCAAGTGTTTCAACCGGTCAAATTCAGCCATAAAATTCCTGCATTCCGCTCTTTCGGCCAACTCTTCATCCGATAACATTCTTTCCTCAGCCAAGTTTTCAATAAGAGCCAAACTACTCTTTTTCCCCCCATACATCCCTTCCTTATTCAGCTTTTCCACTTTGACCCAGTCCTTAATACGGTTTTTTAACCACCGAAACTTAATAGCTAAAGCAAGGTCCTCTGGACCAGAAAAGGAAAACGTACCGCAAATATGAAGCAAGTAATCCAAGAAACCAGGGTACTCGAACCAAGAGTTAAAGAACCTGAACGGAATGTGTCCAAATTCGGATTGAACTGTAGATAGAATAATTGGACGGTGATCAGACACAACTCTGTCTAGAGCAGTGACCGATGCATTTGGCCACCTCTCCATGAAGCCTAGACACACCAGAAATCGATCCAACTTGCTTAGTTTTTTCCCATTGTCTGAAATGTACGTATAGTTTCCTCCACCCATATTGTACTCTGTTAATCCAGCCGAGAGGATGAATTGATTAAAGGCTTCAGCATTTGTTTCAACAAACTCTGAATTCATCCGTTCATTCGCAACCCGTACATCATTAAAATCGGCCATCATGACCCACAACCCTTGTAATGCATTCCTAACCCCAAGTAATTCCATCCAAACAGACCTCCTACTAGCCGCTTCATTAGGCGCATACACATTGACCATATTAATCCGAGAACCCGATTGCACAAGAGAGCCCGAAACAACAATAAAGAACCTGTTATAAATAACATCGTCACACCTGAAAACCGATGGGCTCCAAAGGCATGCCAGTCCCCCGGATCTTCCTTGTGAATTCACCACTGCTAACTTGTATTCAGCTCTGCCCCAAAACTGGTTGAACATAAAGGATTCCAAATCTAGTAATTTTGTCTCCGGTATGGCAATAAAATGTACCCCATAGCTTGTTTTTAAACCACGTATCCATTCTGACTTACGGGTATTACGAACCCCCCTCAAATTAATGGATAGACAATTCATCATGAACAATTTTCAACACCCTCCTCCACAATTAGTTTTTCAGCTTCTGATTCGAAACCATTGAGATTGATTCCAATCCGAGAGCCAATTCTAATGGTTTCCTCGACCTCCACCCTCAAATTAGACAACAGAGAAGGATCGATCTGAGCACAGACCCCCTGGTTCCACCTCATGGACGTCATCTCCCCCACTTTGGTCTCGAGCATTTTGGCCTCCTTCATCGAGAGTTGGAGAACCAGGGAATACCTCCTCGATACCAGATCTATCCCCAACAGGAGAGTTTAGGTCAATCTGAACAACATGGGAACTCTGTGTATGAAAAACAGGTCTTTGGGCCGGACCTTGCATAGACCCAAAAGATGGTGGGCTCCTCTCATCCCTATTCCTTTTCCCTAAATTACCAACCGGTGTAGGGCCCTCGTCACCAAATAAATCATTAGGCCCACTACTGTTATCAACTGGATTAAAGATATTTGGGCCACCATCCACTGAATTATTACAATCCTTTGACTTCTTAGATTCGTTCCCACACCCATCAACATCAATGAATGCATGAGGCACGTGGCCCCCTTCCCTATGCAAATTACACGTCTCCACATGAATCGGTAAGCAATCAGACTTTTGGCCTTCTGAAGCCGATTGGAGTTCCGACGACTTCCCATGTACCATCGGAGGAGACACGCAACCCCCGGTCGGAACCTCACTCTCCCCGACCGTCGCCGTTTGTTGGTCATTGACTGGATGGTTACCTTCACTAGACGAATTCTGACGAATTTCACCCTCTTCTACATCCTCAATATCCTCTACTAAATCATCTTCCTCAGACACCGACTCCAGTTCTGAATCACTTTCATCCACCCCAGAGTCATTATCACAGTTAAATAAGCTTTGATCACAGGATTCTGAGACCCAGGCAATGACAGTTTTTTCATTTCACTTGATGACCACCGCCTCATCAATTTTGGACATGAGAGGAGTAACAATCTGAACCGACCCAGATGCATTATCCTCATTCTGCCAAGAGAAGGACGACTCTTGGATCACCTCACCAAACTGACTTCCAATTCTATCAAACAAAGGGCTGTCCCGGATGAGAAACGGTACACCTGCAATGCTCAGAGTAACCAAGCGACTGGGTGGAATGTCCTCTCCGTTCCATAGGTAGAACTTAGAAAACACCTTATGAAGTAGGGTAGATTGCTTCTCCAGATAATTCTTCGCAGATTCATTATCATTACGTGTCATCATAAACATTACTCCGCCAATATATGACAAACCAACTTCGGCCAACCCTCCAACAGTTAGAGTTCTCCTAATGTCACTAATAGATTGAACCTTTTTTGCATAACCAATAATGGACCTACCAATACAATGTAATGGATACAAAGAGCCTTTACCATCCACTGTGACAACCTTAGCACCCTTATCATTCACCTGGATATTACCTCGAACGAGGTCAGCAAAGGATCTTCCTTCTTGAACGAACGACGGCCCAGGAGGATTAGGACCATAAGATTGAGACTTCATATGCGGCTGCTCTCCACCTTTATACCCACCGGTGTTATTGGCGTTGGATTGATCTACCCCTTTAGGTCTCCATTCACTCCGACCATGACCAGCCACGGAGTAGTTAAACTTATTGTGGTCTTTATTATATTTTGCTAATGATACAATAGCTTTCATTCCGAACAACTTCACCGTATTCATCGAAGCAAGAGTCTCCCTCATATGCTCCACTCCCACATACCGAACAAAACCGAAACATCTCCCCCGTGCATCCCTTTTCCGAGCCACGTACACATCCGAGATAAAACCATATGGCTGGAATGCCCTCCAAAGAATATTCCTGTTAACTTGCTCCGATAAGTTTTGAATTAGGAAAGTCCACTCAACGCCATCCCCTCTACTTTTCCTACTTTTCCGGTACTGAACATTGTTCCAGGGGCCACCATTGTCGACCTCTCCTTGTCTTTCATTCATCATAGCCTTTTGGACTACCGCAGAATAACCAAAGCGGCGAATGGATTATACATAAACCCGATTAGGATGAAAGGTTAGATCTAGATGAACACCAATAGTTCGATCGATTAAACCCCGCACACTAAGCCGATTCATGCATTCATCGTCGAGCACACTAAGCGTTTTCCGGGCGGCGAGAAGAGAGAGAAATGAGAGTCTTGGAACGTGACCAATGTTACTTATAAAGGCATGTTTGGCTAAGCTTTTTGAAACAACTTATTGACTTATTGGCTTTTTGAAAAAGTCAGGATGGAGTGACTTATTGACTTATTGAAATAAGTCAATAAGTTGTTTCAAAAAGCTTAGCCAAACATGCCCTAAGTAGTGGCAAAAGATCAAATACAAATAAACTTAGGGGCTGTTTGGCTAAGCTTATTTTGGAGACTTATTTACCTATTGACTTTTTGGAAAAGTAAATAAGTCATAATGGAATGACTTATTTACTTATTCCTCTCACATAATAAGCTAACCCAAACACATTTTAACTTTTCAAAAAGTAAATAAGTAAATAAGTCACTAAAATAAGCTTAGCCAAACAGCCCTTAACCTACTAAACATACAAATTGAAGGAAAAATAAAAAAGATAAGGTGGCATTTTTGTAATTACCACAAACTATCAAAGTTACTATACAAATGTGAACTCAACCAAAAATAACTAAAAAAACACAGTTTTTTTTTTAAAATTCGCTACGTTTTGTAAAAAAAAAATTTTTGCTAGTAAAAGTAGCGATTTGTTTATAAAAAATATATAAAAAAAATTATTTTGTGAGTTTTTATTTTTTTAGATTTTTATATTTTTTTAGGTTTTTTGGGGGTTTAGTTTTTATCATTTTAGCTTGGGTGGGGGGGGGGGGGGTGGGGGAGGTTAGGTTTTTTTTTTGGTTTTTGGGGGTGGGGGGTTTAGGGTTTTTTTTTTTTTTTTTTTTTTTGAGGGGGGAGGGGGGTTTGGTTTTTTTAGATACATTTGTAGAGTAACTTTGATAGTTATAGATAGAGTAAACTGCCATTTTGGTCCCTGTGGTTTGGCCAGTTTTGCCACTTTAGTCCAATTCTCAAACTTATTACATTCAGGGCCCTGTGGTTTGCATTTTGTTGCCATTTTGGTCCAAAAACCAAAAACCCTATTTTTTGACTGTTAAAAGCTGTCTATTTTGTCCTTTAGTGCAGGGGCATTTTGGTCATTTTTTATTTTATTCTTTTAATAAATTAAAACAAAATTAATTATATATTATATATATACATATACAGACATTCAGCTCCCTCTCTCTTCTCTAAAACCTGCACACACACCACCGCATCATCGACACCACCACCACCACCCCCACCACCGCACCACCCCCACCACCGCATCATCGACAACTTCAGCTCCCTCTCTCTTCTCTAAAACCTGCACACACATGTAATTAAGCAACAAAATCTGCAAAATCAATCAGCTGTTAACAATCAATCAGCTGTTATCAAACCTGCAATAATCAGCTGCAAAATCAATCAGCTGTTAACAATAATCAAACCTGCAATAATCAGCTGCAAAATCTTCGAACCTCCTTCATCAGCATCAACAAAACCTGCAATAATCAACAAAACCTGCAATAATCAACAAAACCTGCAATAATCAACAAAACCTCCTTCATCAGCACCACCGCTACCCCCACCTACTACCACCACATCCCCTCCCATGGATTCCTCTCCACCACCACCATCCCCACCCTTCCCTAAATCAAAAGCCACCGCCTCCACCATCACCTAAACCTACAACACCATCTGATTTTTGAACATACATACCCAATACCTAAATTGCAAAATCAGACACAGATCTCACATCCACAAACCCTAAAAACCAAATCCCTCAAAAACCCATTAAAATTGGTTCAAGAAAGCTTACATACCCAATACCTAAATTGTAAAATCAGAACCGATGATGGTGGTTCAACCACCACGCCACCCCCACAACACCGCCGACGGTGGTTCAACCCTCGTCGGTTCTTGCCGTCGCCGGACTTGAAGGAGAGTGATTGAGAGGTTCTTGTCGTCGCCGCAGGGCTGGTCGGAGTTCGAGATGGAGAGATCGAGAGGTTGGGGAGAGGTTGGGGGGTGGATGTTTGTCGAGATGGAGAGATCAAGTCCAAAATTTTACATAATTCCAACCAATACCCATGTGATATTCTTCCGTTTTAATCATTCCACCACCAACAATCATCTTCATCCTCACCAGCAGATTTTCAAGATTTCTTTAGGGTTTTTGCTCTTATCATCATGTGGGATTCGGAGTCTGATTCGGTTGCTGGAAGAGATTATGATAATGGAGTCATTTCTGCGATCAAACATGGCGTCCAGACCTACCAGTTCGAACAAAGAGGCAAATCTGTTGGTGGTGTTGGACGACGGCGGGGTTCAAGGGAGTGGCGGTGATGGGTGGTGCTTGGAGAGAGAAAGAGAGAGAGAGAGTGTTGTCTATGATGATGATGAAGATGAGCTGTATGTTGTATATTAATATATATATATATATATATATATATTAATTTTTAAATTAAGAAAATATTAAATGAAAAGCAAAATGACCAAAATGCCCCTGAACTAAAAGACAAAAGAGTAGGTTGCAACTGTCAAAAAATAGGATTTTTGAAATTTGGACTAAAATGGCAACAAAATGCAAACCACAGGGCCCTGGATGTAATAAGTTTGAGATTTGGACTAAAGTGGCAAAACTGGCCAAACCACAGGGACCAAAATGGCAGTTTACTCTTATAGATAATTACAAAAATGTTACCTTGTCTTTTTGACTTTTCCTTCAATTTGTATGTTAAGATTATTTGTACAAGAACTTTCCCCTATAAGTAGTTGCTACGGATAATCAGTTTTCATTTATTATAAGTCACTTAGTATCATATTTCATGTAACTTTTCATCAATCAAGCGATTTATAGTGTATAATCAAGCACATCAGTTTCCATTAACCAACAACTTCATGCAATTTTTCACGGATATAGACTTATACATTTGACTATAAGTCATAGCCAATGTAGTTATCCTATCATGCTATGTCAATCCCTGGTAGGGTCGTTGCCCCCACGATTTAAGGACTTTGCTTCTTATAACCTTAGACTTTCATTAGGCCACTCGGTGTGGGAGTCATCCAGGTCCGGCCTGCCCAGCAACGCCCCCCACACCATTTCCCCGGGGGTCGGCAGCGTCTACAACGGCAACCTTCAGATGTTGAGGACGGGGCTCTTCTTCTCCTCACACATGCACATATATTCTTCCATTTCCTTAGGCAGTGGCGGATCCAACCCTGTTTTGTGGGTTCACATGAACCCGCTCGGTTTGAAAAAAAATAGTAAGAACTTTGTATGATTTGAAAAAAATAGTGAGAATCTAACAAAAACGAACCCACTGAAAGAAGTTCCTGAATCCGCCACTGTCTTTAGGTACATCCCCTTTGACTCATCCTCATACCCATCCTACGTGACGTTAAGATAGAGGGCCATCCTCCAAAGACCATACCGAGTACTAATGGTGTTAAATGAATTTGTACTCCACCCATCTATATACAATATAACTTCATTAATGAGCAAGCAAAGCACCACACATGGCCTAGCTGGACCAAAACACACCACATATGTTACTGTAGCAAATTTAAAACAAATTAGGACTACAACAACTCCATTTGTTTAAACATATCATAATTACACACACCATGTTGTTTACCAAGATTCTCTCAGTTCAAGAAAATAATAATGAGTAGGTTACCCCAAAAGGACCCCACCTTTATAGTGTTTAACAAAACAGAAATAAAGGTCTTTGGGTAGAGAGATATTTGATTGTGTGTTTTTGCAGTAAGCTTCCAACCACGTGCACACCTCATTGACCCCTTGATTTTTGCAGGTATTTTAGGGTTCATTTTTGGATTCTTGTGGTGGGTTTAATGTCAAGTGGGTGGTTCTTCTTTGTGTTTGTGGAGGGGTTGACCTAAATTTCAATTTTTTTCAAGTGGGTTAGGATCTTTTTGTTCACTTCTTCATTCTGTAATGTGGGTTTTCTTTCTTTGATTGATTGAAAGATTAGGGTTTTTGGGGGCCCAATTTGTGTTTCTTGATTCTTTAAAGTTGAACATTGTGGTTTGAGGGTTTGATTTTGTTTTGTAAGTAGCAAAAATGGCTTGTATGAAATTGGGATCCAAAGCAGATGCGTTTCAGAAAAAAGGCCAAGCTTGGTATGTTCTTTAATCTCTGTTAAACTTGTTATTCTTTCTGATCTGTTGAGTACATATTGATATAACTAATTGTATATGTGTATGTATGTGTGTGTAATGTGTATATGCAACATGATGGAGTATGATGATGCAACATGATGGAGTATGATGCTGTGACTTTTGTGGTTATGAATTTCTTGATGATATGTGGATTTTAGGTGGTTATCGTTATCCAATATAGGTTTTTTTTTTAATCCAAGTTTAGCATCAATTTTTTGTTCCTATAAAGTTTGAAATCATGTGTTTTTCTGATGTGACATAGAGGATCCAGATCAATGTTGAGCGAAAAAGCAATGTGTTTGACTTCAAAAGTCAAAATTGGATTTTTTAAGTCAAACTGTCAAAGGGGACTTAGTGCATAGGGTTGCTTTTCAAGTTACCATATTGTTTTTGAAAATGGAAAGTTGTGTTTGTGTTTTCAAGTTACCATCTTGTTTTTGAAAATGTAAAGAAGTTGTGTTTGTGTTAAAGCTTAGAAGTAATTTGTTTGACCTCATAAGTCAAAGGGTAGGTCTGTTATCTCAACAGGAAATTGATTGCATTGAGGGGTGTTTTCTAAAGTTTACACCATAATCTTTCAGCTCTACGAATGTGCTTCCCAGAATTTAAAGAACCCATTTTATCGATAGAATTTTAAAAGTAACGATTTTGACCTCAAAAGTCAAAGGGCATCTCTGTTCTTGTCTTTCCTATCAACAGAAATTCGATCGCATTAAAGTTTTATTTTCCAAGTTTGCGCATGGGGTGCTTTATCATGTTTAACACGATATCTGTTCACTTAAGATATGGTTATCGCGATGTTAGCCAAGAATTTAAGAAGTCATATCGAAGTTGAAGTTAAAGGTCAACACTGGACCTCAAAATATAAAAAAATGCATGGATGTTTTGACTTTTTGTACACCAATTAGTTATTATGAGCTATTCATGACTTTTTCTTGTTGTTGTGGGGTTTATATAATCAAGACGCATTTGTGATTTTATATGTATTTTGAATGAATATATGGCTTTATTTCTCATGCAGTTATTTGAATGTTTGAATATGATTGTAATCGTAGGTTTTGCACAACCGGTCTTCCAAGTGATATTGTTGTTGAAGTGGAGGACATGTCTTTCCATCTTCATAAGGTAAACTCGACTGTTTTTACTGTTCTCTATTAGTCGTAAATCGTAATACTTTGAGCTTGACTTTGACTTTGGATGTCAAACGACCATCAGAAAGTTGACTGAGTGTATAAATCATGAAAAGAGTTTTTTTTTTTTTTTTTTGTTAAAATTGTGAAATCAGTTTAGAGAAATTAAAATTCTAGCCAATGAAAGTTTGATTTTCAATGTCAACAGGCTAAGAATAAAAAAAGATGCAAAACAAGAGTGTTCAATTATTTTATTTATTTATCTTTTTATATTTTTTGTTTTCAGTTTCCTTTGCTTTCAAGAAGCGGGGTTATGGAAAAATTGATAGCAGATGCATCTGAGAAAGGAGACGCAAATTGTACCATAAACCTCAAAGACATTCCGGGCGGTGCCAAAACATTTGAACTTGTTGCAAAATTCTGTTACGGAGTAAAACACGAAATCACCGCCTCAAATGTAGTACACCTCCGTTGTGCCGCCGAGCATCTAGAAATGACTGAACAGTATGGCGAGGACAACTTAATTTCACAAACCGAAATCTTTTTTAATCAAGTCGTTCTTAAAAATTGGAAAGATTCATTAAAATGTATCCAAACATGTGGCGATGAAAATATTATCCCTCATGCTGAAGAGCTTAACATTACAAAACGGTGTATAGAGTCGTTGGCGGTCAAGGCGAGCACCGACCCGAATTTGTTCGGTTGGCCCATGATTGACCATGGTGGGCCCATGCAGAGCCCGGGCGGTAGTTTGTTGTGGAATGGTATAAGCACCGGGGCCCGTCCTGTAAATCTGAGCTCGGATTGGTGGTTTGATGACGTTTCTTCTTTGACTTTACCTCTTTACAAAAAGTTGACTTTGGCAATGGAAGCTCGCGGAATTAAACAAGAAATCATAGCAGGCTCACTTGAGTATTATGCAAAGAAGTATTTACCAGGGTTAAGTCGCCGGAAAGGTTCTCAGATGGGCCCGACCGCAATCGATCCGCCACCGGAAGAAGACCAAAAGATTTTACTCGAGGAAATTGACGGTTTACTTCCGATGCAAAAAGGGCTCGTCTCAACGAAGTTTTTATTCGGGCTTTTACGAACCGCTTTGATTCTTCGGGCTAGCCCGTCTTGCATATCAAATTTGGAAAAAAGAATTGGGATGCAACTTGATCAGGCAACCCTTGAAGATTTATTAATGCCGAATTTTTCTTATTCGATGGAAACGTTGTATAATTTTGAATGCGTGCTGAGGATGGTTCAACATTTTATGGCTATTGATCAAGCAACAGGTGGTGCGTCTCCTTGTTCTATCGAGGATGAACAGTTGTTGGGTTCACCATCTCTGACACCTGTCACCATGGTGGCTAAGCTAATTGACGGTTACTTGGCGGAAGTTGCACCCGATGTTAATTTAAAGCTTACAAAGTTCATGTCTCTTGCTGAGGCTGTTCCCGAGTATGCTAGACCGATGGATGATGGCTTGTATCGTGCAATTGACATATATTTGAAGGTAACAAACTGATTCGTTCAAATTTTATTGTTTTTTTTAAATAGTTAGTGTGTCAAATACGGCTTGAAAAATATTTTGATCCAAAATAATCTAAATTTTTCAATAAATGATTTATAGGAGGGACGTATCGATACGTGACAAAACGGGTTGGGTTGACATGAAACACATATGAATGGACTAATTTACGATTTTACCCCTAGACTACTTTTACCATCCTAGTTACCGCTTAAGGGTAAAATGGTCCATTCACATAAAATTTTTGTGTACTGATATAATTATTACGTACGACTTGTTAACACTTAACTTCAGTTAAAAAAATTCCATAAAAAAGTGAATTTTACAATTCTCATAGGGGAAAGGTAGTATGTAAAAGACTGGATTACCCCTCCGTTAACATTGCGAGACAGGTATTACGAAGGGTATAATGGTCCATTCTGATTGTTGTTAATTTTACAAATGCAGTCTCATCCAATGCTAGCCGATTCGGACAGAGAAGAACTCTGCAGGCTCATGGATTGCCAAAAACTATCATTAGAAGCGTGCACACACGCAGCACAGAACGAAAGATTACCCTTAAGAATCATAGTCCAAGTTCTTTTCTTTGAGCAGTTGCAGCTCCGGACTTCCATAGCCGGTTGTTTCTTGGTCTCAGACAATCTCGCAGACGGGTCACGACAATTCAGAAGCGGGTTGGGTGCAGCGTCACAGGAAGGCGGTTGGAACACGGCTGTGAGAGAGAATCAAGTTCTGAAAGTGGGTATGGATAGCATGAGAATGAGGGTATCCGAGCTTGAAAAAGAGTGTTCGGACATGAAACAGGAGATTGAAAAACTGGGTCGGGTTAAGGGCGGCGGTACTTGGAGTAACGTGTCGAAGAAGTTCGGGTTCAGACTCAAGTCTCAAATGTGTAGTGCACAAGAGGGAAGTGTTAGCAAGCAAGATAATGCAAGTGGGAAGGTTGAAAAGGGTAGAGGGAAGCAACATAAGCACAAGAAAAATTTGTCATGGGAAGAGTAGAATTGGAAAATAAAATATTAAATTTGAAAAATATTTGTATGTTTATTAGCTATTTTGACTTTAATGTTGTGTGGTCAAAGTCTGTTCTAGGAAGACCTAAATTTAGTGGTAAAAAATATATTTGGTTAGTTTTTGTGTTACTTTCATGGATGAATAATTGATACTCCCAAAACTCTTCATTGAGCTTCTTCTTGTTCAATCAATTGTGTGTGAAGTTATGATGATGGTGACGAAAAAAGAGGGTTGCGATGAAGAGAGCGATGTTGAGACGAAGGATGGTAAAAAACACATAGAAGAGGGTTACGATGAGAATCGCCTTGTGGGTAAAACGAAAAAACACATAGAAGAGGGGTACGATGAGAATCGCTTCTCATTTTATGGGTAAAACGAGAGGGGGGTTTAGTGGTTTATTTTATTTTTGTTTTCCAGAATTTTTGACGTTCATTAATACAAGTTACCAATCATGTTAGTAGTTGGCAAAAAGTGATGACCAAGCCCGTGATTTTCAAAAAGTTGGACAAAAACCGTAATTTGACCTTACATGGTGATTATTTGTGTAACTGATTCTAATAATTATTTGATATTTGAGTTAAATTTTTTAGGTTCTATTTCCCTTTGCTCAACCTTGCTTACAATGTTAGAAATCTAGAGAGAGGTTGTGCTTCTTTGTGACTGACACAAGCCGACCACATTTGTTACTATTTTTATTTTTGGATAGCAATCAAATATCTTTTAACACAAAAACAAGATAAACATCTCCCCGCAAAGGTCTAGAAGACCTCCAAAATTACATTAGGAGTACATCAAATAAAAATAAAGACAAAACACCAATACCACACACCACTGTTATGGGGTTCCAACAAAAAGTTGTAAATAGCAAAAACTTAGCAGTCAACTCACATATGGTTGTATTATGTAGCGCTTTTTAAACGTCAAGGTTGTAAATAGCAAAAGGTTTCTTAAAGGGGCCTAAATTGATTTTGCCCCCAAACCTCGGGGTTGTAAATTGAAGTTTACTTAATAAATTCGCCATTAAAAAAAGTAATTTAAATTCGGGTAGAATACTTCTTTTTGTTCTGAATAGTCGATTCAAGTTCAGTTGAAGGTGTTTTTCAAGCACCCCTCAAATCCCCAATTAGAACTTTTACGCAACATTTATTTCAACATTTGCATTTATAATAATATAAAATAGGTAGTCTATATGTGTTGAACTCAATGTATTTAACTTTTAGAAATTTATTTATGAGATTTTTTGATCGATTGTCACACTTTTATCATGAAATGAATGTCACTACTCACTACATGTGTATCATTTGCTCTTGACTTTAGTTCGAAGCTAGTTCTATAGTGGGTAGTCGTTGTTCACTCGTTTGGTATGTTGTTAAGTGTTATTTAACTGGCCATTTCTAAAAAAAGAAAACTCCTGGTCTAAAACAAACCCGTATAATACACGGGTCATAAGCTAGTTTCTAAAAAAAGAAAACTCCCTCAAAAAGGAAGGATATCTATCCCAAGAAACAAAGTGTGAAAACTGAGCAAACAATTAAGACCATACATATAGTTTTTAAAAGTTAAAAACAAAAAGTGAAATTTTACAATACAAGAAAAACGATCTGTGTAGTTTACGGCTTTACGCTACTAGTTATATTTTGTGATTCTCTTTTTTACTTTAACTCATTTAGAACTGAGGAACTGAACTGGAACCGTCACTTTCGAACCGTATTGTTATATTTCAGGTCCGGTTCTGGTTCTAAATTTTAGGAGAAAACGTTTTCTGGTTCGGTTCCAGTTATGACCGACGAATCCGTCTAAAAAACCGCCAGAACTAGTTTGGGTTTGAAGAGGTATGGTCTCAATTCCTTGCCCACGTGGCAAGGACCACACCACTTTTCCATCCCATGTGGCGTTTACATCAGCGAGATCATCCAGAAGCTTCTAGAAGCTTCTGGAAAACATCAAGGTGGCACCAAAGATGCTCCATCAGGTAAAAAGGACAACACGTGTCACCAGACATCAAGCGCCAGGTAAGCGGTAGGCGTAGGCCTGCGACGAATCAAGGAGCAGTCCGACAGGACCAGTACGACGTCTCCAAAATAAGCAAATGTAAGCGCGCCACGTGTACCACTACACTGACCACGACAGAGGAGACCAAAAGGATATTCCCCTTGGTCGGACAGCTGGCGCGCAACCACGTCTGGCACAACTGCTCCTCCCTCCTTCACCCTCCGGCTATAAATAGGACCCTTCATCATCCAGGTTGGACAATCTTGCTCTCTATACTCACACACTCTACACACACTGTTTATTCTCCCTCAGAACAATACTTATTCTCACGCCGGAGCCTGGTTAAGAGGGAAACCCCCATATTCCCCTCTTAACGAGACTAACGGTGTTGCTGTTTTGCAGGACCCAGGTCATTTCTACGAGTAAAAAAGGAGATTGAACCCACAGAAGAAACAACCCCACAGCTTAACCTTGGTGTTAACCTGTGTTTCATCATTGGCGCCATCCGCTTTTAGCAAAACCACTCTCATCTCTTTTCTTTTTGAAAAACACTCGTCAAAATGGCTGAACAAAACCCTTCATACCAAGTCGACGGAGAAGTTTCTTCCTTTGAGCTCGTTTCGGACACAGCACACGTCCAAAGGGGTCAAAGGAACGAAATCATCCAAGAAGGGCTGGCAAACAATGATTTTCCTAGTATTTTTGGAAGTGCCTCCAGGGTTGTTAGCCAAACTACAACTGGACCGACTTTCCAACATCCAACTAGGATCATCACCCAAACCACAAATGGGGCCACTTTCCAACCTCCACCTGGGCTAGTCCAACAAACACCTCCACCAGTGCAGACACCAAGCCATGGAGCTGGTCCCTCAGCTCCATCGGAACAACCACAACTGAATTTTTCTGCACTCTTAGGGCTACCAGAAGGAAAAACTCTGGCTTCCTGGTATGCCGAACAAATGGCGTCTATAAACCTTGTTTATACACAACTAAGCGCGCAACAAGCTTTGCTCCAAGCACAAGCCAACCAGTCTGTATTTGTTACCCCACCGCAAAGGTCTCTGAGTATGCACACAACTCAGCGGACCAATGCATGGAACTTACGCCCAGAAAAAGGACCTGTGCCAAACATCAGAAAACCAAGTGCGCAAGACACGCACGATACCTACGGCGAAACGGAAAGCAACTATGTGTAGTATTCTCATCCACCAAGGAAGCCAGTACAAAGTCGTCTAGGTCCGCGCAACATAAACGACGAGCTCGATAATTATAAAGAGGAAAACGACGAGACATACAAAGAAAGCACAGCGTTCAACAGACTGCCGCCAGAACATGAAGCATACAAACCTCACAAACGCGCAGGGTATAACCCAAAAGCAGAACATGATTACACCTTGAGCTATCGTCCAGACGACATGGCTGAAAATTCAAAATTCATCAAAGAGATTGCCACAGCCGCTATCGACAAAACGAAGCTACCACACAACGTGGGCAAATACAACGGCTTGACAGACCCAGATGATCACCTCCAAGTTTTTAATGGCGCTGGAGCAACAGGTGGATGGAACTTACCGACATGGTGCCATCTCTTCGCTCAAACCTTCGTCAGCGCAGCGCGCGTTTGGTTTGACAGCCTACCAGCAGGAAAAATCAAGTCATGGGTCGATTTCTGAGAGAAGTTCCTTGCACACTTCTCTCAGCAACGTAGACACACCAGAGACCCAGCTGATTGTTTAAACATATGGCGCAGAGACCACGAGAGTGTGGAAGACTTCATCACTAGGTACAACAAAGAATATCTGGAAATTGGAGATGTAGGCGAAAAGATGATGCGCGCACACTTCATGAGGGCAGTCAAGTGCGATGATCTAATCAAACGTGTAAAGGGAAGAGACGGAGGACCCAAATATTGGGACACCTTCATAGAGGCAGCAAAAACCTTTACGCAGTCTGACAGACAGTTGACCGGTGATGACCACCGTCAACGCGGATATAACCACAATGACCGGCACAACAAAAAGGGCAGAGGCCAACCATGGAAAGCGTCCGGTCACAGAGAGAGAAGCCCAGCAAGGGAAGATGCGCGCCACACAATCAATTAGATAGCCCACCGGAAAGAGGTAAAAAGAGAAAACAGGGAGAAACAGTGGACACCACTAACAAAGACCCCTTCCGAGGTCTTGGCCACTGAAAATCACCAGTTCAAACCACCCCTACAAATGCGAAACAAGAGGGGTCAAGATCCCAATCTTTTCTGCGAGTTTCACAAAGACACGGGTCACTTAACTAACGATTGCTTCAGTTTAAAGCAAGAAATAGAAAGGGCATTAAGAGATGGGAAACTCACTCATTTGGTAAAGGGCGGAAAACGCGATTATCGCCAGATACAAAGAAAAGAAGAAGTACCAGATAACAAAAAACTCCGGAAATTAGAAACCCACATGATTCAAGGAGGTCAGCGAAGGCCAAAGAAAAACTACAACAAGCGCACACAAGACGACTCGTGGCGCGAAAGGCAGGTTGTTTTTCCTATTGTAAGAGGAGGCCCAAGAGAAAGAAGACCCATAGTCATCTCGGGCGTGATCGGACACTACCAAACCGATTACATTTTCATTGATCCAAGGAGCACCGCGGACATCATATATGAACAATGTTTCAATCAATTCGACCAGGAGGATAAGGCGCGCTTAGAACCAGTTGATTACCCACTCACTGGTTTCTGCAATGAAGCCGTCTTTCCCCTCGGACAGATATCGTTCCTGGTGTTACTCTCGGATGGAAGGAATTCAAGAACAGAAGATGTTACCTTCATGGTGCTACCCGCATATTCAAGACATGACATCCTGCTGGGAAGAGAGTCCCAAGGAGACTTCAGTATGATTTGCTCCGGTCCACATTCAGCTGTGGGATTCCCAACAGAAACGGGGGGAGCCATAATATACGCAAGCAAAGAAGTCTTAGCAACAGATGAACTCAGACCTGCAAAGGCAAGTAAACCAGCACCACGCGCGGAAGTAGAAAAATGGGTGTTAAACAGCGCATACCCAGAACAGACAGTTACCTTAGGACCTGCAATGTCCGATCTAACGCGCGCGGCGCTAAAAAAACTGTTGTTCCAAAACATGGATGTGTTCGCTTGGACACCAACAGACATGGTGGGTGTTCCACGGCACATAGCTGAACATCGACTAAACGTCTCAGAAGAAGCAAAGCCGGTGGTACATGCCAAGCGCCACTTAGGAGACATAAAACACGATGCCATGAAAGAGCAGGTGATGGAACTGTTAAATGCGGAAATCATCAGAGAAGTCAGATACCAAACTTGGGTGGCGAGCCCAGTAATGGTACAGAAACAAAATGGTAGTTGGAGAACGTGTGTAGATTACAAGGATCTAAACAAGGCACGTCCGCGCGACTGTTACGCCCTACCAGACATCGATGAAAAGATTGATTCGCTGGAAACATTCCGGTGGAAGTGTTTCCTTGATTGTTACAAGGGGTACCACCAGGTACAGATGGCGGTGCAAGATGAAGACAAAACCGCATTCCGCACGCCGACAGGGCTATACTGCTACACCAAGATGCCTTTCGGCTTAAAGAATGCGGGCGCGACCTATCAGAGGCTGATGAATGAAACATTCCACGATGCTATCGGCAAGTACATCGAAGTGTATATGGATGACCTAGTCATTATGAGCAAAGAAGAGAATACAATGCTGATGAACATCCAAAAAAACGTTTGACACCTTGCGAGGAGTAAGTATCAAGCTAAACCCAGCGAAATGCTCTTTCGGCATGGAGGAGGGAAAATTCCTGGGTTTTATCGTCACAAAAGATGGCTTCAAAGTAAATCCTGATAAGATACAAGCAATCGAACGTATGCCTTCACCTTCGACGATCAAAGAGATGCAAAAATTGGCAGGGCGGTTGGCAGCACTTAACCGTTTCCTGGCCAATCACGCAGCTAAATCTTTCCCGTTTATCAAAACACTCCGCAACTGCATGAAGAAAAGCCAATTTCAGTGGACTCCGGAAGCCGAAAGTGCGTTCCGAGAGATGAAAGACTGCCTCATCAGGTTGCCAACATTAGCTGCACCAGTCAAGGGAGAACATTTGGTGTTATATTTGTCAGCCTCTGACAGAGCAGTAGGAGCAGTGTTACTTGTTGATCGACAAGGTATCCAAACACCAGTTTACTACGTGTCACGAACCTTGACCGACCCAGAAACCCGGTATGCCATCATGGAGAAACTAGTACTCGCATTGATCCATGCATCAAGACGGCTGCGCAGGTACTTTGCCAATCACGTCATTCACGTGTTAACAAAGTACAATATTGGCAACATCCTCGCAAGGCCAGAGATTTCAGGAAGACTAGCAAAGTGGGCGATATAACTCGGTGGCCATAATGTGGTTTTCAGGCCAAGACCAGCAATCAAGGGCCAAGTGCTAGCAGACTTCATGACAGAAGTGCCGGACGACAAGGATCGGGAATGTAAAGCAATGGAAAAAGCCGAAAAACAGCAAGTAGAAGAACCGTGGTTGTTATACACAGACGGCGCGTCTAACGAAGACGGCGCAGGCGCAGGGCTTCAGCTGGTGAGCCCTGACAAGCATGAATTCACCTACGCCATACGTTTGGATTTCAAAAGCACGAACAATGAAGCGTAATATGAAGCTTTCCTTGCTGGCTTAAGACTGGCAATCAAAATGGGAGTTCGACACATTGAAGCACACGTGGACTCCATGTTAGTGGCCGGGCAAATCGACGGGCAATACGAAGCCAAAGGAGAAGTAATGGCGCTCTACCTGAGTCAAGCAAAGACGTTGCTACAAACCTTCTACTCCTACAAGGTGCACCACATTAATAGAAGCGAGAATAAACCAGCAGACGCGCTGAGTAAACTTGCATCCACAAGTTTTCAACACCTGGCAAAGGATGTGCGCATAGAAGTTTTGAGCAACCCATCAGTGCCATTAAGAGAAGTAAGCATTATTCAAGTAGGAACAACGTCATGGATGACTCCGATAATAGCGTACCTCCAATCTGGGATACTCCCAGAGAACAAAGCTGAAGCGAGAAAAATCCAGTACAAGGCTGAACATTATCGGATGACTGATGGGATTCTATACCGGAAGTCATACCTTGGGCCACTGTTACGATGCGTCGACCCCGAAGACGCAAAATATCTGATCAAATAAGTGCATGAAGGAATTTGTGGTATACATGCCGGGCCAAGAATGGTGGTGGCAAAGGTGATGAATGCCGGGTACTACTGGCCCGGGATGCATTTAGACGCAGTAAAAGAATTGAGGAAATGCAGTGGATGCCAAAGACATGCCCCCAAAACGATGCGCCCCAAGAACGAATTGGTACCAGTCACAACGACGTGTGTCACACCCCAACCGATGGCGGAATCATCGGGGCGCGGCACTAGGCGAATCAGATTGCTCAAGAGAATCCATAACAACTACATTGCGATAATATTTAATACATTCGTTATCCCATACTAAAAAATAATACAATCACATAAGTTATCACAAATTTCTTGTCCTCTCGAACAATACAAATCAGACAACCTAGATTTCAGTTGAGTTTCTAGACTTCCTAGCTTGATTTGAAATAGCCTGCGATCTAACCTGCAACATACGTTAAAATATTTGTCAATACAAAAGTATTGGCGAGTATACAGGTTTGATATGTATCGTAATAAATTAAAAGGTGTAGCGAATTTCCACATGCATAAACGTAACACATGACATATATACTCACAAAGTTGATACTACCAACTAAGTCCTCGATGCTCGAATATGCGATGGCAAACTAGACCCCATCGGGCGCAATAGTACTATACTAGTCATGGTGGGACGTCGCGAGTATAAGCCCTAGCACATATGCAACTAGCATCACGTATATCTATGCATAACAGTTATTCACAAGTGATAATTCGATTGATTGAATAATTCGTTTGATAAGTTCGATTTGTTAGAAACGTATGTTACACCCAAAATGCGATTAAAAAGGGTTCAAGTATACTCACAGTGCGTAATTGACAAGTAAACACAACTTGATTTAGATCGATTGAGATTACGCCTGAGTTATCCTGGTTATAGATCGTTAAGCGATGAATAGCGCGTTAATCGGTGGCGAGAGAACCAAAATTGGTTCGGACATTGATGCTTGGGCTCGTCCGGTCGGCTGGACAGGTGGTCCGATCGGCTACCAGGCTATCCGATCGGTTAACATGTTGTTCGATCGTTCAACATGCTGTCCGATCGGTTAGCATGTTGTTCGATCGGTTAACATGCTAGCCGATCGGTTATCATGTTGTCCGATCGGTTAACATGCTAGCCGATCGGTTAACATGTTGTCCGATCGGTTAACATGTGGTCCGATCGGTTAACACATTGTCCGACCGGACGGTTGAACTCTGTTTGCTGTTCGATCGGACAGCAGTCTGATCGAACGGCAATTCGTTCCATTGTCCTGATCGTGTCACACTTGATGGGTTTTAGAAAGATTTCAGGTGATTTGACTGAGATGGGGTGTCCTTGTGTTAAACTACTAAAACCCCATCAAATCCGACCCGTTCTAACGGCCGGGAACCACCCCGTTCTATCAGATCTGGCCGTTCTTGATGGTCTTTCCTGTGTTTAACCTGAAAACACACACACTTTGGTTAGATAACATAGATTTAGGTGGGATTGTTATGCAAACATGTGAAATCGCTTAGATCCGAGCTGTTTATGGTAAGAATGAGGTCACACTTTGAAGTTCATGTTAACTTATGATGACATCATCTTTAAAACACCTCAAATCCATGGCAATCACATAACTCCTTGATTAGAAAATGTAGGTTTAGACTAGATTTATGTAAGAACGTATGGAAATCATCCAGATCGGAGTCGTTCGTTCATGGGATGACATCACTCTTGAAGTTCATAAGAACTCCATGATGACATCACCTTAGAATGCCCAAAATCCAGAGATTTCACGGTTAAAAGTGAAGATCTAAAAGGTAGGAAGGTGTAGAATTGAATACAGATCATAGAAGTACAAGAATCAGGTTGGAAACTTACTAGAATCACGAGAAATCGAGAGAAAAAGGGGTTGGAATGTCTGGTCGAACAGCAACAGTCCCAGCATGTGTGCTTGATGTGTCATTGGGGTATTTATAGGCAAGGAGGGAAGGAAGGAAGTGCAGGCCTGTCCGATCGGATGGCTGTCCAATCGGCTGCCTTTGTCCGATCGGCTGGCCTGTCCGATCGGCTGGCCTTGTCCGATCGGCTGGCATTGTCGAGTTGTGTTTGGCGTTCCGTTTCAATTGTTAAGCGTTGCGGTAGTCTTGGGTACATATATTTAATCGTTTTTATTATATAGAAATATTTTTAATCACAAGAAGGTCGTATATACGTATCCATATTCCCAAGTGTTCGTTTCGAGTATGCATTGCGTTAAGACGCATCACGGCCATCTCAGAGGGTAGAATAGGTCCTCTCTTGACGTCTCCGTGAGCGTTTAGTGTTTACGTTGTGCCACAAGGACTGTCGGGGTATCAACCACTCATGTTGTCATCATCGTCATGACGACTGGAGGGATAACACTCACCCAAAAGTCTTTGTTAGCGTTAATTGTTGCATTGCGACACATCACGATCGTCGAGGAGGGTAGAATAAGTCCTCACTCAACGTCATCGTGAGTGTTAGTATGTGCGATATGAGGTGTTATAGCGATAAAATACGTGAAATATTCGAATATACTGCGATAAAGCGATGTATGCGATATAGTTACATTATGATCCGAATCTCTGGTGCTAGGCGTAACGAGTGCAGCGAGTAGCAACAACGCACAGAAGTGCGGGTTGTTACAGCGTGGCCTTTTCAGCAGTGGGGAATAGATATGGTCGGCCCTTTCCCTGAAGCCCCAGGTGCTGTCAGATTCATAATAGTCGCAGTCGACTATTTTACAAAATGGGTAGAGGCAAAGGCACTGGCATCAACCACATCCACTGTCGTCAAAAGATTCATATGGGAACAAATCATATGCCGTTTCGGACTACCACTCAGGATCATCACCGACAACGGAACGAACTTTGCCGCAGACGGTCTTCAGCAATGGTTTAAAGAATTACACATTGAGCACACCTTCTCCTCAGTTGCGCACCCAGAGGGGAATGGTCAAGTGGAAGCCGTCAACAAGAGTATCGTCGACGGAATCAAGGCAAGATTGGGAGACAAAAGAAGAGGTTGGGTTGATGAACTGCCCAGCATATTATGGGCCCATAGAACAATGCCGAAAACAAGCAACGGGGAGACACCGTTTAGCTTAGTTTACGGGTCCGAGGCTGTGATACCAGCTGAGATAGGGCTGCCATCGCCAAGAATGCTTTCCATGAACGTGATCAACAACGAGGAAGAGCGGAGGTTAGACCTTGATCTCCTAGAAGAAAGGAGAGAGATGGCGGCGATAAATGAAGCAAAGTAAAAGACAAAGCTGGAGAAGTATTACAACTCCAAAGTCCGCATTTGCACCTTCAATCCAGGAGATTATGTCCTAAGGGACAATGAGGCATCTAATGCCGAAAAACCGGGAAAGCTAGCCCCCAAGTGGGAGGGGCCTTATGTAGTAGATGCGATACTCGGAAAAGGGGCATACAAGTTACGCACCCTAGACGACAAAGAAGTTCCAAGAACCTGGAACGAACAACAGTTAAGAAGATGCTACATGTAAAAAGCCGAAGTTTTTTATGTACTTGTAACGGCCGCGCGCCAACACAGTTAGTATTAATACAAGAAGTGTTTGCTATTCAATTGGAATGCAAATTTCTCGTCACAACTGCATACATTACTTTGGGCATACACGAAAACATCAATGACTCGACCATTAGGAAACGTTGTAGACCTCCAAGGCCTGTCACAAAACAAGTGCACAGCCGGGTAAAAAACACAACTAAAGCCTAAAAAAGCCAAATAAATACTTCGTGCCCACATAAACACGAAAACATCGAACACAGGATAAACAAACATTGTAAACACCCCCAAGGCTGAGCACAACTGGGTCCACACAATAACCTGTAACTCGATCACTTCGTACCCATGAACCAACCTGTGCACATGAACGACAGAATAAAACGTTGTAACTAACACAACACAACCTGTCAGCGCCATCATTCATTCGTGATACCTGAATCAAAGTAATTATACATGCACATATTATGACGATAACAAAATTCGCATAAAACAAAGGCAAATATTAACATAACAAACGTCAAGCATAGTCAAATGTTTACAAGCATAACAGGTAAGCAAAAATTAATATTGTTCACAAAGTTGTCAAATGATTACAGGGCCGTCTAAGGCCATACGCGGCACGGAATCCTTCACTTGGGATGACTGGTTCCAGTACCTCCAGCCGCGTTACCTTAATCACCAACAAATTTTTTCAGAAAGGCAACACCATTAGGCTTCCGAGCCAATTTTTGAGACGCGAACTGGTTCCAGTAGCTCCAGCCGCGTTACCTTAACGACAGCAAAATCTAAAGACACGAACTCTTGTCGTTTTGCGGTATAAGCAACACCACAATCCTCCTTATATAACTCGAAGTGATGGTCCTTCTCATTATTGAGAGCCGCAGCTCTACCCTCACTATAACCATCCTTGCGTCCACTAGTGTACTCAGCTTGCCCCAACTCAAACATATAGTTGGCAAGTTCATGGGAGTTCACTATACGACCAACAATCTACGAGAAACACACAACAATGTAAATAGAGTAACTACCACAAACCAAAAGCAAACATAAACAAAGGAGGTTACTAGAGGTACAGCACACGATAGCAACCACTTGCAATCCGCGGACATCTCCTCAGCAAGGAGTTCAGAGGCTTTACATTCAGCAATCTTCTTCTCAACAAACTCTTCCAACGCAGCTATACGCTCAACATACTCTGCCTCCCTTTTCTCAGATGCAACACGCGCTTGCTCAGCCTTCTCACTAATCTCACGCTTCTCAGCAGACATCTGCACAATCGCATCACGTTGCGACTGCAATTCCTTGTTGGTATGCTCACAGGCAACCCCCCAATCTTTCTGTTTCTGCGAATTAGCCTGCTTTTCTGCAGCAAGTTTGTTCTCCGCATCCGAAACCCTCCACATCAAACCTTTCTTCTCAGCATTAAATTTCTCCCTCTCCTCAACAAACATGTTCTTCTCATTTTCAAACTCAAGTGTGTCCTCCCCCATCAGTTTCCACTCGCGCACAATCTCTTGAGAGGTGGACAAAAAGTTGACCCCGGCACGAACATGATCGTCTAATAGCTCTAATCGGCGGCGCCTTTTCTGAAATAACCTCTCAGCCGGGGGGAGAGACAACGAGAAGAACTCATGGCAGTTGTCAAGATCGTTCATCCGAGAGCCTTGGGTCAGATTCCACCGAGGAGTATGTGGCATATCATCACACGCTGGGTTTTAAGTGTCCCAAGACCCACCCTGAACATTCTCAAACTGTGGACTCCGAACCACTCCGGAAGTTGCACCACCACCACCCGGTGGACGCTTGGAATATATGGTTTGGCGAGGAGCAGTCTCACTTGACTCCACCCCGATTTCAACACCCTTACCACGATTAACACCACCAGCGCCACCCGTATCGCCACCACCCTCCCCAACCTGCTCAACATTTACGTCATCTTCTTTCTTCTTCTCACCCAGATCATCACGGGGAGGAGACAAATCAAACGTCCTCGAGGGCGGAGAAGCAGGAGTAGTGATTTTGGAAAGGTCAATTTTGTGTGAAGTCTTGGCTGGCTTGGCACCTGCTCCAAAACGAGCAACACATTTAGAGAAAAGAAGGGAGTAAGCAACCAGAAAAGACAAACGGGAAAACTGATAAAACGAGTACCAGAAGCCTCAAAAATTTTCTCCAACAAATTCCCATGTCTCTCAGTAAAAACACCCAGGTCAACCTCCGACTCCGGGGGAGCGGGAGGATCCTCCTTCTGAAGTTTAACCTTTTTTGATGCAAGCATAGCAGCAGCCTGCTCGTCAAGTTTCCGTTTTCTATCGTCAAAAGCCTTTTTCTGCATCATCTCTGTCAGAGTAGCGCGGTCTTCAGGATCAGATCCACGATGTTTCTCTCTGGTCCCTAAACCGGACAACGTATCAGAAACTACAACGTAATCTAGGATAGGAAGAGTAGAAGGTCGCTTACGAGGAGTTTCAGTGGCATGTTCCTCAGCCTTCTTCCCTTTCCCTTCTGGTTTGTCAGCTTTCGTTTTTCTCCTTGTTTCCAACTGCTCAGCAGTCTCAACCGGAATCTCCACATCATCATCAATGGGTTCATTAACAGTGTAACACCTCGGAAATTTACGTCCAATAATGTGGTGACACGTGTCATGGACTTAGAATGTGCGAAAACATACTTTAGAGGGACTAAAGTTGACAAACAGTGAAAACTATGGAACGTAAGGGTCCAAAGTGTCAACAATGGATAAATAGACTCTATAATAACCCTACATAATGTTTATAATCTTAAACGGGTAAATCATGGATCATACGAAGCGAAAAATGAAAGAAAGTGAGGAATTACAAACTACAGGGACTAAAAGTGTCAACATGTTGAAATTATACCTCTGAGTGATCTTTTGTCAAACCCGAAGCCTTGTAATGATAAAATATACTCACTAGATTATGTGATAAAAATTTCATAAAGTTTCGTTATCGTATGAGAAAGTTATGGCCAAAACCGTACACGAGGGGTTAAAAGCGTCAACGTTGATTTTCATGACTATTCGGGTAAGCGCAAAGTTGTTCGAGGGTTTTACCATGTTGGTAAATATCCCAAGGCCCTTAAAAATAAGAATTTAGGGTCTAATGAGCAAGATAAGTCGCCAAAAACACGTAACTAAAGATCAGGGGCCAAACCGCAAATGTTTAAAAGTTATTGCAGATCAGAAGATGCCAGGCGGCCCGCCTGGGCCCTAATGCGGGCCGCGTGACCTGCCCAGTTCGCGAAAATGACCCACAGCTGCCTGTTGCAGCTTTAAACCGACTTATGCCAGCTATATTCGACTCAAGGGACTCCCCAATCACCTTACATGCATTCTGGAACCTTTGTATTCATCTTATAACATCAGAAACACTCTAATTCAGCCATAAATCTGATCCAAAGTTGCATATAAGGCACTTATTGTTGCAAACCCAAGAACACTTGAACTTCAATATTCACAAGATCTTTCTCTGGAGCTTTCTGAGCGTGAAGACCACTTCCTAGTGATCACTAAGCTTGATTAAGAGCATTGTAAGTGTTCATATCATTCTTTAATTCATTCTAGTTTGGTTTTTCATCTCAAAGTCAATCCGTCGTAAATATAGTTTGACTTTGCTATAAATCGAAATGTGCTCAGTCATATCCCGAATCAAAAGTACCAACAAGTTGGTATTTATGATTATAACAAACCCCTAAAAGGGTATGTTCAGATTCACACTCTAAGCATGCTAATTGTCGAGTCAAAGTTCTTCATAAAAAGTCAACAGAATGTGTTTTTGCAAATTTAAGCATAATCAGTAATGTAGGCTACATGCAACCTGTTTGATCATCAAAATAACTTTATAAATAATGTAAGAACATGTTTCAACTTGATCAACTCGACAATTTTCTGTATTACACCCGAATCGGAACCAAAAGTCTCATAAACGGACTTTTTCTTTGACTATCGGTTCTGATCCGTACATGCATGTTAAGATCTGTATTAGAGCACATTTTAGACCAACTTTCATATATGTTTAACTCTCTGGAATTTTACATCTTGGTTCCATGTTTAACCGATTCATATGCATGTTACCGGTTTATGCTTAAATATGACTATTTTGCCCTTTTTGCTATAAAACGTGATTTTTGAAAAAGTGAAAGACTAGAAACATTTGTTACTGATATATAAACTTGCACCGAAAATTTCATATCAGTTTGAGGTCCAGAATAAGAATTATGCTCATTATCGTAAATTACAAGCTTTATGTTACTTAAACGGCGTAATTAGCATATAACCCACTTAAACCCACTTTTTGATATAAAACTTTTTACTCACTGATATTATATAATATTTTAGGATTTTTAAAGATTTTTATTTTATTTTTGGCTGATCATAACATAGGGTTCTAAGTTTAATTCGGTAAATACCGAAATTGCCCTTTTTGGCCATAAAACGAGTTTTATAAATCCGATTGACCCCAAACCACTTCCTACTGATTTTATTTATTAAATAAAGTATTTTGAACCTTCTGGAAGTATAAAAATCTCAGCTATCTTGTACAAACCCGGAAATGGCTTCAAATCGCCTTTTTACGCATTTTTATCGCATAGTATGTACTATAATCATATTAAATCTATAAGGTTGATACCTACTGATGTTTTTAGCATATTTTTATAAAATAACAGTAAGTATAAGTTTATAAACTCAGATTCCCGATTTTGACATTTTAAGCCCTTGTAAAATTACCAAAATACCCCTAACGAGCATAGTTTGGTTTTAAATGATAATTTTCACTTATGGGTCATACCCTACTGTTATAATATGTTAAATTAAGTATGTTTGCTGTACAAACCAGACCTGTAACTCAGATTTCTAATTTAACTCTTTTACATACTTTAAAATGACCAAAATGCCCTTATGAAGCATGAATTGTGTTTAAATCTATTTTGGGCAATATAGGAAATGACTTGCTGATATTGTATCATATTTAGAGCATATTAACTCAGGGAACTTGCATATGACTCTTTTAGATACCCGTAACGCTCTTTTCGCGTTCGGTTCGGTTTATGTAACTAGTTTGCATAAATTGACCGAGACGGGTCAAACATTATCATTTTTGTCTCAAAATCCAGAATGTGTTTAGTAAACCCATATTAAACAAGTATTCCAACTTGTCGGGTCTAAATCACATTCTATCCGGTCTTCGCTTAATCGTGCGTTTAAACCGTTTCGTCCTTTTAACTAACCGGTCTAGGCTTAGGCTTAAATAAAGACCGTTGGGAATCTAATAGGTTATTTATAAACCTTCGTTCCAGATTAGGAGCCCGGTAAAAGCTATCTGCCTTATTGCTTGTTGAGATAAATACTTACCAAGGTAAATACTTTTAACTTATTTTCCCTATACGGGCTTGGGGTACGGTATATAAAATACCGCTTGGTCTAGCATTAAATTCTTTAATCGAATAGTGGTTAAATTTATTGAGATGCTATGTTTTGATTGTATGTTTTGTTTGCTTAAAGCCTTTGGGGGGTTAATGACCATGTCCCGGATATCCTCGGCATTATCTTACGAGATGGCCACGACCTGAGCACGGGGTGTAGGCGTACACCTGTCAAGTGTATAACTCAAATATTGTGGTGTGTCAATTGATCTTTAACCCGGCACGAACCGGGCTACTGAACGCATAAGTAACATGTAAATCCTTTACAAGATTATGTAATATAATTATCCCAAGTTATAAAAATATTTTTGTGCCATGTGCATACAAATCAATTTTCAATCATTTCAAAATGAGTCAGTTAATTTGTATTTACCAGTGTAAACTAACGTATTTTCCCAAAAGGTTAAGTGCAGGTACTACACGTAATAGGCTGGCTGTCTTCTAGAGCGTCCACAATAAGTCTCGCAAGCTTGGACGACATTAAACTGTTGAACAATATCTTATTTTATTTTGATCCGCCTGTGGATCCGTTTCAACTACTTGTGATATTTATTATTACATTTTATTTAAAGTTGAAATGAATCTATCTTTGCTTCCGCTGTGCATTATTACATTGTGTTGTTTGTCTATGATGATACCAACTACGTCACTATACTCCCCACCGGGCCCACCGGTGACACGTGGAAAATAGGGGTGTGACAGGTTGGTATCAGAGCCAACGCTGAGTGAATTAAACACTAGCCTTTTGTGTTTAATCTCAGTTACACAATTGCACAATCCTCGATTCTCGAGTCTAGACAAAGAACTTAGGAAATTTCCAAATTTTTGTTTAAATTTTCTAACCTTGTCTAATTATATATTTTTGTTGTATCACTTATTTGTTTTTGACAGGTAGTTAAACATGCCACCAAGAATGAGAGGACGAGGGGGACGAGGAGGATACGTAGCCCCAAATGATCACGAAGCCGGGCCTTCGCATCGGCGAACACCTTCGGGCTCTCATAACACAGATGCCCAAAATCTATGGAGGTCCTTCGCTGAACCAGCCTCCACACCATCCATTCCCCATTCATTTGGGCCTCATTCAGAGAATGAACCCCATCACTCGCAGCAGTCCTATATTCCTCTTGGACGCCAGTCACCCTTTGACAACACATCACCCACCATTCAGGGACTGTACAACCCTGACGATTACCTGCAAGAACCAGTGGGTCTTAACCCACTCGGACCCGAAGACCACTTTCCCGGTGGCAACGACATGGACGTTGACGAAGATACCGACCCTTCCATGCCGCCATCTGGAACACCGAACCACCCCATCGAGATTTCGGATGGGTCACCTTTCATGGGATCACCATACAATGGTCCCGATAGTTATGAGGAGATGTTCAAACAATATGACTGGGTGTTTACCCCCAGTTATCATAACTCTCCCTTGCACCAGTCTTCCCATCACTCTCCTCTTCACCAGTCTTCCCATCACTCTCCTCTTCACCAATCTTACCATAACTCCCCTCTGCACCAGTCATACCACAACTCTCCTTTGCACCTGCCTCACCACTCCCCCTACACCAGCAGGAGCAGCCCCAGAAGCAGCAGAATCCTTCTGAGGATTCCCAATTTGTAGCGGTCACTCCGCCAGCAGCAGCACCTCCACTTCAGCCTCCCCCGCCTCCGAGGCGAAGGAGAACTACCCCGCGGATGTCCGTACGAGGGGGGATACGCATCAGTACCCCTCCACTTTCTAGTGGCAGCCGGTACTCACCGGTTCATGAAGAAACAGAGATGGGTGAATCTTCAAACCCCGTCTCTGAAGTAGCAACGGCGCCAGTCGCGCCACAGCCACAGCCACAGCCACAGCCACAGCCACCACCGGGTTTTGGAGAACAAATCCCCGCTTACACTAATGCTGCGGCATTTAACCCCTTTGAGCAGCAGTTTCACACGGGGTACAACTATATGGAGGATCCGTACTGGATAGCGGCAAACTCCAACACCTTCCAGCAAGAAGCTCCCTTTGGAGGTCCCTGGGCTACAGGACCCTCGACTTATGGGTACCCACCATATGGGTATCAACAGTCGCAGCCTCTTCAACCTCCACAGTATCAGCAGCCGCAACCGCCCCAACCTCCGCTTTATCAGCCTCCTCAGCCGTCGTACTATCAGCAACCACCTCAGGCGCCGACAATGTCACCGCCCCAAATGCAAGAAATCATTCACGAGATACATGGGGTGCGAGACGAGATGCGGCAGGGGTTGGATCATGAACGGAGGCGTAGGAAGGGGATGTTTAGCAAGGTAGTGAGCTTGCTCAAGGGTAAACGCAAGAAGGATCACTGAATCCTTTGTTTGCTTGTTATCTAGTCATGTCCCTGCGTGGACATATATTTTTGTACTCTACCCCTGCGTGGGTAATTTTTCTTTCTGTTCAGCCCCTGCGTGGGCATGTCTTTTATTTTGACCCCTGCGAGGGTTTGTTATTTGTTTAGCCCCTGCGTGGGCATGATATTTATGAAAAGTCCCGTTTAGGGCAATTTTGTACTCCTTAAATTTTAAATTAGAATGGTAATTTCAGCTTTTCATTTTAAATTATATGCATAAATATAATAAATGAATAAATGGAAAATAGCCTTATTATCGTAATTCACCATTTTAATAATAAGGATCTTGAAAGGTAAAACCTAGCTGTTATGCTGTCACAAATTTAGCCAAGATGGTAGAACCTGTTTAAAAAAGATTCCACTCTCTGTTAACATCTGTAAATATGTTAACATTCTTGACTAATGTGATTCGCAAAATCACACATGTCACCCTTTTAATAAATTATCCAAAATTTTATTTTTGTATATAATTGAAAGTGACATAATGCCTACGGGTCATAATAAATGTCATATAAAACAGATAGGCAGTCGTAGCTTATAGACTCCCTGCCAAAGAAAGGATTGATTCGTTTTGATTAGTCAAACCTTAATCCTATAAAAATCTAAATTTGTAATTTAGAAAATTTGTCTACGTGACTAGGCTTATTATGCCAATATTATATTTCGTTCTAAAAAGATTATTAGTAAAAAAAAATCCTGAATGAAATTATTAAAATTAACTAATATGGCTTTTGTTTACCATGGTTAATAAATCGTCAAGAACGATAATACTGTTTAGACTTCTAAATAGACCTTGTCCTTATTTTATGTAGCAATTTAAGACTACATGGCCAAATCCGAAGAACTAAACAGTCGCCCGGCACAGAACCCTGAAAATGCTCAAATGTTAATAACTGGTGCGGAATTGAAAGCACTAGTGAATGATGCCGTGGTCGAAGCACTGAATAGACAATTTAGTGAAGCAAGCGGGACCCGAAGTAGGACCCGAACCGCATCACGTTCCAAACCAAGAACACATTCGGAGGGTCATAGCAAGCCGCCCTCTCAGAAGGAGGTACCTAAGAATGATAAGCCAAAGAAGGATGATGAGGATCATCACTCCTCTAACCAAAACAGTGTCCCGATAAAGAAGATCAAGCAGAAACATGAATCGCACAGTAAGTCTTGCACTTATAAATACTTCGTCTCATGCAAACCCAGAGACTTTACTGGGGAAAAAGGAGCGGTCGACTGCATGACCTGGATAGACGAAATGGATACAATCGTAGATATCAGCGGGTGTGCTGAACGGGATGTAGTGAAGTATGTGTCCCAATCGTTTAAAGGGGACGCACTAGCATGGTGGAAATCTCTTTTGCAAGCTACCGGAAAGGCCACACTTTACAGTATGTCATGGGATCAGTTCGTGGCCCTTATTAAAGAAAATTTTTGTCCACAACATGAAGTGGAAAGGATCGAGTCAGACTTTGTATCGTTGGTAATGAAGAATCTAGATTGTCAGGC